>PVHX01004438.1:0-125868 GCA_004024805.1 Geosciurus inauris | reverse complement strand
AAAAATATATATAAATATATATATATATATACTGTTCATTGAAAGTGCATATAAAGATGTTTAATATGAAGAATGTAATCTGCTTATAATTTTGTGCAAATTTAGAAAAATTATGATTGTAATAATTTTTTTTTTCTATTTGCCTCAACAAATATTTTCAGTGAATAGTGTGTACAGCTTCTGAAAATTTGTTTTTTTTTCTGTTATGTTTGATAACATGTATTTAAATTCAACTTTTGAGAAAAATAAATAAAAAAATTAAAATTTAAAAAAAAATAAAATAAAATAAATACCATTTATGAAAACACAATGTTTAAGTATATAGAATTATACCTGTTGGGCTTTAAATTAAGTAATTCTGTTTCTAATGATGACAAAGCAATTTTATATCCCATTGATAAAATTTATCATTTATGAAAACATTAAAATGTTATCCTATGGAATTTAAAGGAATTAAAAGTAGTTGGTATTGTAAATCCAATACCAAATGTATCTAATAAACATATTTGAGTACTCAAAAAAAAAAAAAAATAAAGGCTAATTTCAGAAATATGGAACGAAGTCACTTAAAAGATAAATACTATATTATTTTTAAATTTTTTTGATTAAAGAGGTTGCAATTGAACAGCCTTTGATCAATTAATCAGCACATTGGTTGGACATTTTTTTTAAAAAAATGCATTACTATGTAATACTGAATATTTCACATCAGGAAGAGTAAGTAGTGGGGGAAACAACTGTTCATATTGATAATTAAAAAATAAATAGTAAGTGCAAGTCATTCACTCACTCATTCATTCATTCATCCATTCATTCAATATTGAAGAGGTTGGAGGCAAAACAACTCAGTCTGATTTTGCTACTTATGGTTAAAATATAATGGGGGGAGGGAGGGATTAAGCAAATAAATATATAATTAAGAATGGTGATCATTTTTATCAATGAACACAGCTGTTGCTATAAGTGAGATTAGGAGAAGTTAAGCGAGACTGGGGACATGAAAGCCCATCTGAGAAAATATTTCATCTGAGGTCTCAGGGATGGTAAGTAGTAGACAAAGGGTAAAGAGACAGATGATTTGGGGAAGGGAGTAGCTTATCCTGAAAGCCCTGGGTAGGAATAAGCTTGTCTGGCTAGAGAATCTGAAAGAGGGCTACTGTGGCCAGAGCCTGGTGAGTGAGGATGAGAAAATGGGGCTGAGGTTGAAGAGAGGCAGTCTGAGCATGCTGGGTCCGCAGGCCACTTTATCTTCAGTATGGGGGAGTCTGTGAAGAAGGTTCTACAGAGGACTTATGAGATGTATAACTGAGAAGATCCTCTGGGTGATAAATATTCCAGGAAGTGGGGGGGGGGCGCGTGAGCAAGGACAGGGAGGGAAGTATGCATGTGTGTGTATGTGAGTGGTGGTTTCATTGAATTATAAACTTGAGACAGGGAGTGGTGTCAAATGAGTTGGGAGGGTAGGTCAAAGATCTCAGTGGGCTTCAGGGGACGCTTCAGGAGAGCATGTACCATGGAGAGTCACTGAATAATTTCTGATCTGTAATTTACAGCACAAGTTGTAACCATAATAAAGGAGGTGGCAGTAAACTAGGCTTGAACTGGGGTAATGACACAAAATGTGACTTACTTTACAGAAGAAATGTAAAGGTAAAATGTAAAATGGCAGACTTTGATGGGTGACCAGATATGGCAGTTGAAGAAGCAAAAGAAGTCAGTGTTGTCTGAAAGAGAAATTAGGAAAGCTACCCCATCCACAATAGCCTCTAAAAACAAAACAAAACAACAACAACAAAAAACTTGGGAATCAATCTAACAAGAGAGGTAAAAGACCTCTATAGTGAAAATTACAGAACACTAAAGAAAGAAATTGAAAAAGACCTTAGAAGATGAAAAGATCTCCCATGCTCTCGGATAGGCAGAATCAATATTGTCAAAATGGCCATACTACCCAAAGCACTATACAGATTCAATGCAATTCCAATTAAAATCCCAATGTCATTCCTTATAGAAATAGAGAAAGCAATCCTGAAATTCATTTGGAAAAATAGGAGACCCAGAATAGCCAAAGCAATCCTTAGCAAGAAGAGTGAAGCAGGAGGTATCATAATACCAGACCTTAAAATATACTACAACGCTATAGTTTAAAAAACACCATGGTACTGGCACCAAAATAGACATGTAGACCAATGGTACAGAATAGAAGACACGGAGACAGACCCACATAAATACAGTTATCTCATACTAGACAAAGGTGCAAATACATACACTGGAGAAAAGATAGCTTCTTCAACAAATGATGCTGGGAAAACTGTAAATCCTTATTGCAGCAAAATGAAACTAAACCCCTATCTCTCACCATGCACAAAACTTAACTCAAAGTGGATCAAAGACCTAGGAATTAGACCAGAGATCTTGTGCCTTATAGAGGAAAAAGTAGGTACAAATCTTCATCACGTCAGATTAGGCCCCAACTTCCCTAACAAGACTCCTAAAGCACAAGAAATAAAATCAACAATCAATAAGTAGGATGGATTCAAACCAAAAAGCTTCTCAGCAAAAGAAATAATCAATGAGATGAACAGACAGCCTACATTTTGGGAGCAAATTTTTTCCACACACGTCACATAGAGCACTGATCTCCAGGATATATAAAGAACTCAAAAAACCTAACACCAATAAACCAAACAACCCAATCAATAAATGGGCTAAGGAGTTGAACAGACACTTCTCGGAAGAGGAAATACAATTGATTAACACATGTATGAAAAAATGTTCAACATCTCTAGCAATTAGAGAAATGCAAATCAAAACTACTCTAAGGTTTCATCTTAGTCAGAAGGTAGGTTATCAAGAATACAAGCAACAAGCGGGGCGCGGTGGCTCAAGCCTGTAATCCCAGCACTTAGGGAGGCTGAGACAGGAGAATCACGAGTTCAAAGCCAGCCTCAGCAAAAGTGAGGCGCTAAGCAACTCAGTGAGACCCTGTCTCTAAATAAAACACAAAATAGGGCTGGGGATGTGGCTCAGTGTCGAGTGCCCCTGAATTCAATCCCCAGTACCAAAAAAAAAGAATACAAGCAACAATAAGTGTTGACGAGGATGTGGGGGGAAAGGCACACTCATACATTGTTGGTGGGATTGCAAATTGGTGCAACCAATCTTGAAAGCAGTATGGAGATTCCTTAGAAAACTTCGAATGGAACTACCATTTGACCCAGCTATCCCACTCCTTGGTCTATACCCTAAAGACTTAAAAATAGCATATGACAGTAACACAGCCACTTCAATGCTTATAGCAGCACAATTCACAATTGCTAAACTGTGGAAGCAACTTAGATGTCCCTCAATAGATGAATGGATAAAGAAACTGTGGTATATATACACAATGGAATATCAATCCACATTAAAAGAGAATAAAATTATGGTGTTAGCAGGTAAATGGATGGAGTTGGAGAATATCATGCTAAGCAAAGTAAGCCAATACCAAAAAACCAAAGGCTGAATGTTCTCTCTGATAAGTGGTTGCTGATCCATAATGAGGGAGCACGAGAAGCATGGAGGAACTTTGTGCAAAGGGGAGAGAGAGGAGGGGAGAGGGGCATGGGCAGGAAAGAAGGTGGAATTAGATGGACATGCATTTTTGTACATATGGTGCAATGCCACATTGTGTACAACCAGAGAAATGAAAAGTTGTGCTGCATTTGTGTACAATGAATCAAAGTGCAATCAATTAATTAAAAAATAAAGTTAAGGTTGGAGCTAAGGTTTCTGGGTTGAGTGGCAGAGTAGAGAACATGGTTGGGTGTGTGTGTGAGAGATGGGGAGCATAATGAGCTCAGCATCTCTGGTCCTAGTACAGTGGAGAAACCATATGTGACACAAGAGGTAAAGAAGACAACCAAATAGTAAGTGTCTAACTTATGCAGGTAGTCTTTCAAACAACTCACTCATTTAATCCTCGTAACAACAACATGGGTAGAAATTTCAAATCTCATCAACAGATGAAGCAATGAAGTGCATATAGATTTCAGTCCTTTATGTCAAAGGTCTTCATATTCACAAAAATGGGGAAGTAAATATCCCTGAGCTGATGAAGGAGCTTGCAGTGTGGAAGAAGTGAAGATGCATGCACAAACACATGGTCTAGTAGGATTAAATGCCAAGTTGCATGGTTCTAGCAATGGGTGGTGAAGACACCTGAAAGAGTAAGAACAGAATGGATTTGGGGTCTTGCAACAGCAGGTATGAGGCCAGGTTGAGAATCCCAGGAGTATGGCAAAAGGCAGAAGTGGAGCCTCTGGTTTACCTATCAGAACCACGTAGGGTTTAACTTTTTTCAGAAGTGTGTGACATCAGGATCAATAAACAAAATATGGGAGTGGGTGTTCTTGGCCCTTCTGACTCCCACATGTTCTAGGCAAATAGATAATCACATATTTTTTGAGAGAAAATCCCATTCCTTTAGCATGACCTTCTTTTATTTTATTTCATTGGTTCTTTTTAGTTATACATGACAATAGAATCCATTTTGATATAATTCTACAAACATGGACTGTATCTTATTCTAATTAGGACTCCAGTCTTGTGGATTTACACAATGGTGAGATTCACTGTATGTATTCATATATGTACATAGGAAAGTTATGTCAGATTCATTCTCCAGTCTTTCTTTTTCCTATGTCCCCTGCCTTCCCTTCATTCCCCTTTGTCTAATCCACTGAACTTCTATCCTCTCCCACCGCCCTTATTGTGGGTTAGCCTCCACATATCACAGAAAACATTAGACCTTTGATTTTTTTGGGGGGGAGGGGGGACTGGTTTATTTCACTTAGCATGATAGTCTCCAAATCCATCCATTTACCAGCAAATGTCATAAATTCATTTTATTTATGGCTGAGTAATATTCCATTGTGTACATATATCACATTTTCTTTATCCATTAATCTGTTGAAGGGCACCTAGGTTGGTTCCATAACTTGGCTATTGTAAATTGTGCTGCCATAGACATCGATGTGGGTTGCATCACTATAGCAGAGGATACCCTCCTTATTCTTTTAAGAACTTCTATTGCTCTCATCTAACACTTCTTGCATTCTAAACTGATCAACAGATTTGTGTAATGCAGTACCCTGGACTAAAAATGTTCATAAAGTAATGTCAAAGCTTAGCAGTAATTTAAAAACACTGACCCAAGGCCACAGACCATGTGAAAAGTTCCCGCACAACTACTCTTCTGATGGTGTTGACCCAGAGCTGAAGGTGAGAGGTCACCTGCCCAACCAGCATTTATGCCATATCTCATCAGCAGACCCATAGCACCTGATACTAACACAAGGGCCTTGAGTGCCAAAGATGTCATTGAGGTAGAATACTGGCACCAAAGAGACACTTGGCATCCAAACTGTGAATTTTAACAACTCTGTTTCATTTTATACATAATTGATAGCTTATCCGTTTTGGAATGACTGTTTGTACAAATAAGAATATCAGTGACCTTGGTTTTTAAATGCCAGGAGCTTAAAATTTAGGCCAGGATCTCCTGTAAGCTTTTAAACCTGACTTTAGATAAGTCTATTTCTATCCTACACATTCTAGAGATAAGTAAAATTAAAGGCTAAAATGGAAGAAAAGGTGTCTTCAAGGGCTAAGCCCACCTTGCTTCCAGGTATTAGCTTGACCTAGATGAATTTGCTGTTTTTATAGTAAAAATAGTATGGGTATCAGCAATTTCACTGGGTTCAACCTAGCAGTACTGGAATCACTGCAGAAGAGCAGCAGCCAACACTTCCTTGCAGCTCCAGGGAAAGCTCTTTCACAACTTCCTCTGGCAGCCCCTTCTATTGTCTTGGAATTCATTCTTTCAGGAAATTCTTACTATTGACCTAAATCCCTCTTGAATTAATTAAAGCCATTTTACTTCTCCTGTCCAGAATGAACATTGAAAAGGACAGCTTGTCATTGCTTATTTGAACCCCCTTCATCATTTCTAAGACTGTAGTCAAGTGTCCAGTCAGGCTCTTTTTCCCCTTCTAACTTTAAGTTCCACTAGCTTTCCCACAAGGCCTGTTTACTTTCAATTTTTGGATGCTGACAGCAAGAAGAGACCAGGTAGATGAACTCCAACGGGCACTTAATTTTTCCAGGTCCCAAATTCTCTGCAAAATGAGGATTTGGATAAAATCAAATGTTCCTAATGCTCTTTAGATCTTCCTTGGGGGATTTCTGGGAAGGGGCACTGTGTGTGTGTGTGTGTGTGTGTGTGTGTGTCTAGAAAGAAAGAGAGACTGATTTCTGCTCTACTGTTTTTCTATATATATATTTTTTCAAAGACATACAGGCTGAGTTCTTTGGCATCCCACCCTTCCACCTTCCCACTTTCATTTGAATTCACACACACACACACACACATACACACACACACACACTCAAAAAGGAAAAATATAAACCAATCTGTTATCAATAATTTAAAATTTCATATTTTAAGAATAATATACTATGATCAATTTAAATGTAGAAATTGAAGATCACCTAATTTTAACTCACTAGTAGAGAATGATGTTTATTGATAAAAGGGAGAACTCTTATTATAACCTCCAAAGATGCTGAAAGTGAATGTAATAATTATAATATTTATTCTTGATTTTAAAAACCTCAATTAAATAAGACTAGATGGACTTTTTTTAATGATCTGTACTTATGTATATCTACCAACAAGTGCCATATGACTACTTAGAAACTACTATAGATAGTTCCAATAACATGAAAAATGGGCAGAAATGTCCAGTTTTAATGTTAACAGATCTGAAAGTATAAGTTACAATTCTGAAGAATAAAAATCAGTTAAAGTGCTTGAGCATCCAGACGAAGGGCCTTATTATTGAGCCATTAAAATTAAGGAAGATAGAGACATTAGAACAAAAGAGACTATAGAAGAATATGGAAATCTGAAAAATCACAAAAGTAAGATCACAGATCATAGAGTGAATTACTCATTAAATGGCACCAGGTAGGGTCACCAGATAAATTATAGAATGCCCAGTTAAATTTGATGTTCATATAAGTAAAAAATAATTTCAATATATTCAAAATATTGATGGAACATACACTAAAATAGTATTCATTTTTCATCTGAAATTCGAATTGAACTTGGCATCTTATATTTTTGTTTCTAAATCTGTCAACCCTAATGTCAGGGCGACATTTAGACAAAAGTAAAAATGAGTGCTTACCTCATTCTCTGTACACAAAAAAGTACTAAATGGATCCAGGTCTTAAATGTAAAATGAAAAAACTTAAAATATAAGGGAAACATTTCATGACCTCAGAATAAGAAAGAATTTCCTAAATAAGAGTCCGAATTGTAAACTATGTTTTTGGAGGTGGACGCTTATAAATATAGCTATCTGAAAATAACATACATATTCTTTTTTTCAAAAAATGCTATAAAAAGAATAAAAAACAATAAACAATTTTTGTAGCACTTTGTACTATGCAACTTTCTGTTATTATAGCAAAATAACTAAGATGATCAACTTAAAAAGAGGATAGGTTTAGGGGCTGGGATTGTAGCTCAGCGGTAGAGCGCTTGCCTCGCATGCGTGAGGCCCTGGGTTCGATCCTCAGCACCACATACAAAGCAATAAAATAAAGACATTATGTCCATCTAGAACTAAAAAAATATTAAAAAAAAAAAAAAGAGGATAGGTTTATTTTGGTCAACAGTTTTGGAAGTTTCAGTCTATGACCAGTTGGTCCCATTACTTTTGGACCTGGGATGAGGCAGCTCTTCATGGTGGGAGTGTGTGGCTGAGGAGGCTCATTCACCACATGGCTGGAAAGGACAGCAAGGAAGATTGATGGATGCCTTGCAATCCCCTTCAGGATCACAAGCTCAATAACTAAGATCTCTCAGTAGGCCCCTCTCTTGGAAGTCTCACCACCTCCCAATAGCACCATGGACTGGAGACCAAGCCTTTTACTACATATACTTATAACCATAGAGAATACTGTTCAGTATATATCAAGATTTCCTAAAATCAGAAAGGTTTAATGATAGACAACCTTAACAACAACAACAACAAGATATAAAAAGACTTTTTTTTTTTTTTGGTACTGGGGATTGTGTTAAACTTAGGGGCACTTTGCCGCTGAGCTATATCTCCAGTCCTTTTTATTTTATATTTTGAGGCAAGAAGAAGCACAAATGGCCAAAAATTGTGAAGGCATGCTCAAGTTCATTACTAATCAGGACAATGCCAGTTTCAGATACTATTCCATACCACAAGATGGCATACGGGGAAAAAAGCAAGAAATTTAATTGTTATAATCATTTTACAAGGTATGTGTGTATCAAATTATCACATTGTACACTTTGAATAAATATATTCTTTATTTGTCAATTAAATATTTTAAAGCTAAACAAATCAGACACTACTATATTTTGGCAAGGATTTGGAATGATGAGAATATAAATATCTTTCTAGTGGCTGTCTAAATCAGCACACTTTCGGAAACATTTAACACAACCTGGACAAGTCGAAGACACATACATACTCTGCATTATCAGAAGTCCACTCACTCTCACATGTGTGTATCCCAGAGAAACTCTTGAACATATCCATCAGAATATGTGGACAAGAGTTTTCAAGGCAGCTTTACTTGCCATAAAAAAAATACAAATGTTTAAGAAGAGTAGATGAAATAAATTGTGGTGTCATTACAAAAGAATACTGTATAGCAGGCAAAGTAGTCAAAATGCAACTATTCCCTACAACATAGATGAATCTCAAAAGCCTAACAGTGGGAATTTTAAAAAACCAAGTCACAGTGTATATACAGCATGATTCCACTTATGTAAAATTCAAAGCCAGACAAAAACAAAATTACACATACATAATGCAAGAAAATTATTAGTACTGCAAAATTCAGGGCAGTAGTTACTCCTGGGAGGGACCCATAGGAGTTTCAAAAGAATTGGTGTTTATTTGCTTGGGAATAACTAGACTTTTGTTTTATTTTTAAATTATTATTTAAAATGTACAAGTATGTTCTAATATTCTTTTTATGTATAGTGTATTTTATTGTTGTTGGGTTTTTTTTTTTTTTTTTTTTGGTCCTGGAGATTGAACTCAGGGGCACTCGACCACTGAGCCACATCCCCAGCCCTATTTTGTGTTTTATGTAGAGACAGGGTCTCACTGAATTGCTTAGCACCTCGCCGTTGCTGAGGCTGGCTTTGAACTCGTGATTCTCCTGTCTCAGCCTCCCTAAGTGCTGGGATTACAGGCTTAAACTACCGCGCCCGGCTTGTATAGTGTATTTTAAATAAATAAAAAGAGAGATAAAATTATGTGCTATCTTACTTTTTAGAAACCTCCAGAGATTTAAAAAAAAGCCTGAGAGCTCAGTGAAGCTGGATAAAAGTACACATGCAACATTAATTATTTTTATTTACCAATAACCCATTTAGAAAATATCACTTTAAGAATATGCAGTTGCCAATAGCAATAAAAAACTTAATTTTCCCAGGAATAACCTGACAAAGAATGTGTAACATTTGTATGAAGGACACCGCTTTGCTGCAGGGTGTGAAGTTCTGAGTGTGTGCAGAAAAGTGCTTGTTGACTCCTACAAGTCGACTATGAACCGTCTGTCTTACCTGTACTCCAAACCTAATGAGGAGGAATGCAGATCCGGTTGGTGGATGCACAGGTACTGATTAGTCACTTTCTCTGCAGGGCAGGAATTTCAGACTCCAACTTTGTCTACAAGTACAATGAGATCATAAAGTAGCCTCAGGTCTTTTTCTCCCAGTAAGCTTGGCCTTGGTTTCATCTTTCCTTGGGTCCTCTCTTGCCTTAGTTCTCTGTACCTTAGATACCATTTTTATGATGGGGCAAATGTGTTTTCTCTATCCATGGATGTCTCTGGGGCCCTCTTCTCTCATGCTTGGGAGTGTGGCATTCCATCCCACTGAAATGGCAAGTTTTGGTGTTTAGGAATTGTCATTGTGGTGAGGGTAAGGAAGGCGGTGGGACAAGAATGAAGGGGATTGATGATTTGTGGTAGGCAGAGCATATTCTTTGATGCTAGCCACTCACATTGATGTAGCATACGAAAGGAGTACCCAGTGGGTCCAAATTAGCTTGCTAGAGTCCTAAAGATGATATAGGGCTAAAGCTTCAGTTAATAATAAATTATTTTTCCTTCTTTGAGACCTTACAGAAAAAAAGAGTTTACTCTGCCAAGGCAGACTTCTTTTCCACTAACATCTCACCCCTTTTTTCTAATGATTTTATGTTCCTGAATAGGAAGATGAAGAATTGTAAAGATGCTTTCCAAGTTAATTGAAAATTGAATGAAATTTCAGTAACTGTGCCAACCAGTAATGCCTTTATCTTAATAATCTTACCAAATTGTTTATCTTAGAAAACAAATGTAAAGAAATGTCCAGAAAGTACAGAGGATAAAAGAAAGAGAAGGCAACTTCACTAGACAGTATCAGTATCTACTCTGAATCCACGATAACTAAAACAGTGGTACTGGTCTGGAGATAGATAAATAGATCAATGAGTGCAATGAAAGTCCTAGAAACTGCACATTTGTATGGGTATTTAATATATGATAACAGAGCATTTAAAATTGGTGAGAAATTTAAACAACAAATATCACAATTGGGAGACATTTGGACAAAAATAGTTCACATAACTACCTGCAACTATAGTAAAAAGTAAATTCCAAGTAGTTAGCTATACAGACCCTATCAATTGCAGGAGGAAAAGAAAAAATTTATTTACAGTCTTAAAGCAAGGGTGATATTCCTTAGCATGTTGCCAGTGTCTGACTATACGAGAGGAAGGATGAACAGATTTGGCTTGACCCAAATTAAAAACAGATGAGTGGAAAAAGAGGCCAAAAATAAAGGTGAAGTTCCAGAAATAAACTGGAAGACATATTTATATCCAGGGGGATAATGGCCATAATATATTCAAGAGATTGAAACAAAACAAAAAAGAAAAAGAAAGAAAAACAACCTATGAGAAAAAAAGGGTAAAGTTATTTTTCAGGCAAATCATGTTTTGGGGTAGAGGGGGAGGATAAGACCAATGGTATATTTATAAACTTTCCCAAGTGTTTCTTGTGAACTTTCCACTCTCCATTAAGTGAGACTCACAAGGGAATAAATGAATTATTCCTTTCATCCTCTTGACAAATGCTTCTCATTTATGTTCAAAGTCTTCAAAAACAGTTGACACATTGTCATGATTTTATAATCTTGATGCTGAAGGCTTACCATTTTCTTTTCTCTGGGCTCCAGGTCTGTTATTACCAAATGTCCTGTCAACATTTTGCTTTGAATATCTTGTAATCATTTAAAATATGCAAAGTCCAATTCATTGTTGACGGGATACTTGACATGAGTTTTCTATAAGTAAAATGAGGGTTCCATGTTGTATTAGTTATTTATTGCTACTTAACAAATTACCACAAAATTTAGCAGCTTAAAACACAGTTTCTGTGGGTTAGGAAGCTAGTGCTTGTGCTTCAAGATGGAACACTCACAAGGCTGAGGTCAATGGACTGGAGCCGAAGTTTCATTTGAAGGCTATCCCTGAGGAGAGTATGTGGTGGCTTCCAAATTCAGTCACATGTTTGTTGGTGGCATTCAGATCCTCACAGACTGTTGGGCTGAGATTTCCTTCCCTCAGTTCTTTGCTATGTGAGCATCTCTATAGGGCAACTTACAGCACTGCCACTGGTTTTCCTCAGAATGAGTGAGAGCAGGAAAAGACACCTAAGGTAGAAGTTGCAGGGTTCTTACAACCTAATATCAGAACTAATTTCCATCATTTTTGAGTATTAAGTTGGTTAGAAGTGAGCTGACAGGTTCAGCTGACACTCAAGGAGAGGGAATTACATAGGGCATAGATAGCAGAAGGTGGGGGCCATTGGAGACCATCTTGGAGGCTGCCTATTACAGGTGCTGAGGCAGTCAGGTGAACTGGTGACATAGGCATGATTTGGAGTTCAAGCAAATGAGTTGAATTGGGCATTGCAATGTTCACAGTCATCTGCAGGAACAATGCAGAGGCAGAAATTCATGGTCAAGGTGACAGAGTGGAATTTTTCAGAGCTCCTATATTCATTATCCTTCCTTCTGAACCAAGTCCTTCATCTTAGCTTCCTTGCTTTTGAGAAGGGCATCCTAATTCTCCGTAGGGCTTGGTCAGTCCCAAACTCTTGGTTCCTCTCTCTCTTTCCTTCTCCCTTATCTACTTCATGTCAAATAATTGTTTAGGGAAAATATATGAAAGTAGCAGCCATAATCTGTGGAACTCAGGCAGATTATACGATCATTCATTCCATAAATACTAGTTGTGTACCTGTGCAAATGACAGGTTGGATCTGTGCTGCCTAACAGGGTAGCCATAGGCCACATTTGGCTATTAAGTACTTGAAATGTGGCTAATGTGACTGAAGAACTAAAATTTTAATTATTTTCAAGTTTTAATTATTTTAAGTTATAAAAGATGCTGTGCAATATATTTTTCTGTTAAAAACAAATTATGTTAAAAACTAAAGTAAATAATTTTGATAGGACTGTATTTATCATCTACATTGAGCTTTGCTCTAAGTGTAAAACACACTGGATTTTAAAGACAGTATGAGAAAATAATTTTTATACTGATTTTGTGTTGAAATGATTAATAGTTTGGATATATTGTATTAAATAAAATATATTATTAAAACTATCTTCATCTATTTCTTTTTACTTTTAAATGTAGATTCTGAACATATTTCAATTACATACATGAATTGTATTATATTTCTATTGGACAACATTAGTTTGAAGTGTTATTTAGTTATAGTCTTAAAATTTCTGGGTGCTAGAAAGTTCTTATAGTTTTGTTTTGTTTGGTCTAAAAATGTCTCTATAATCTTCCCGTCCCCTTTAGGATGTATTTCCATATTCATTGACTTAAATGATCTCCGTGATGAAGAAATTTGTACAACACTGAAAAGAACTTGGAAATAACATCTTTTTAAATTTTTAAAAATCTTTTAGATTTCTGTCTATTTCTTTAGAAATTCTCAATTTACAGCTGATCATCAAGAGAAGTTTCAGATAATACTGAGAAGATGTGATGGCATTTGCTACAGTGTAGAAATTGTGTTTGGTGCTTCCTTCTTAAATTGTCAATGAATTTCAAGAACCACATGCTTAAGATTTGAACAAATTACCAGTAGATGGTGGCCTTGCAACTTTCCCACAGCTAGGACTTTTAGACTGGCTTCGCTTTTTTAAAACCATAAACTTTATGCTACAAAATACCGAATAACTATATATGTTGAATGGTTACAAAATTAAATTCATTCTGTTTTTAGATGTAAATATTGTCAATATTTTTCATGTGCCACCATGAAATCTGTGGCTTATGAACACACACAAGTTCCTTTCTTTCTATTTCCCAGTTTAAGTGACATTTCTCTGTTGCCTTGGCCCCCCATTGGTTCTTTGTGAAGACCTTGCTAAGCATCTGCCACATCTCTGTCCAGTTCCAGGACCTGGGTAGTTCACCCTTTAATCTCTGTGAAGCGTCCTCTCATCTGGTGGTCTTATGGCAGGCTTTCTGGATCTCAGCTTGTCCTTTATCAACTTCTTCCCTTCACCCTGCTCTCTCCATGGAAGCATAGAATCTTCTGGGTTGCCCATCTGAGACTAGGAGTTTGCCTCTCTTCTTTGGCTAGATCTCTGCACCCTCTTAATATTGTTGGGCCTGACCCACATTGGCATGGAGGACCCTGCCAGAGGATTCTTTCCAGGAAACCAAATGGGTAGCAAGGCAGGTACACATCTGCCTTCAGCCTTCCTCCAACTTATCTACTAGCCTTTCACTGCCAGTTTCTAGCTCAAATGCTGGAGGAAGGACCCTAGGACTCAGGTCCTATCTCCTCTCACCTTTCCTAACTTGCTCCCTCTGACTACCATTCCCCTCTCGGCCTCACCCCAATCTCTCTCTGCCCTCTCCCTCTGACTGGATGGAAAGGATTTTGGTTTCAAGTTCCCTTTCACTCTGGATGTTATTTCCCTTATGTCTTTTGTCCCTCCTTCACAACCTCAGCATTATAGCTGAGCCTTAAGTCAGGTGGAGATGGGAAGTAAATCAGAAGACTGATTTACTGCTAAGATTAGTCAAATCAGTGAAGATTTTGAAAACCTCATACATAAACCAAATATAATTTCACATAAATTTGTAAAGTGTGCTAGGAACAGAAACATCATTTTGAATACTCTTTGAGTGAAGGAAAAATAAGAATTTATGTCCAAAATAGGATTAAAAGAACTTTTAAACATCTTTTAGTATTTGCGGCTGTGTGGTAGCTAGAAAATTGTTTCTCTTGGTCAGTAGGATTTTGTAGCCTCTCTGCTACATGAGGTCACAGCTTGCCCAAAGAATCAAAACCTTTCTTTTCAGTTTAGAAAACTAGATATTAGACTTATTTAAATGGGCTGTCTTATCCCCTACAGATATAATTATAATAAGATCTCATTCTCTGCTTTTCCTAAGTTGAAACTAAAATTGCAGGTCAAATATATTTCTACTTCTCCCTCACCCTTTCTTCCCAGGACTTTTCTTTTTCTAGGAAAAGGATTATGGGGCATGAATGAGATGTACATTATTGCTCATGATTTAGGCTGTGATCTCCCCTATCAGATCCCATTTTCTCTGATTCTGTCTTAATGAATGCACACGAACATGTCTGTCTGAGTTTGGCTGAAATCTCCATCCAAAAAAGAGGTTAATTTTATCCCTTAGCATCTACTAAAAACATTAGGCTTAAAATTGTTTTTTCTCATAACATTAAGATACATTTTAAATGAGCAATAGCTTTCTTTTAAAGATGTATTTATTTTACTGATGCCATTATAATTACACATACTAGTGGTATTTGTTGTTTCATATTAATTCATGCACAGCACATAATTCAGTCAATTTAGATGAATAATAGTTTTCTTTCATTTACCAGTATCACAGATTGAAACAAGGCAATAGTAATACACAGTGTCTAGAACCTGGTATGCTGAACAGTGCTCCAGATCTGGAATCAGGATTAAAGGATGTAGTACAGCCCTGCCATCATTACAATGTATCTTTGAGCAGCTCATTTCATTTTACTGGGCTCCAAATTCTTCCCTCTATAAAATATAGAGTTATGTTAACTTTTATTCTAAGGTTTTTACTTCGATATCTGTGATTCTAATATCTAGAGAAGGAAAGTGACCACATACTAAAAAACAAAAACACCCCCCCCAAAACAGACAAGGAAACATTTCCACTAGCTACCCCCACTTTAACTGTGCCCTTACACGTTTCCTGCCAAACCAACGAGGGATATAGATGTCTGGCAGAGTCACTAGGACAAAGGATTAAAGGAAGAAAAAAGGATCCAGATGTTTCCATTTGGGTAATTGAATTTTCAGACACATCTAATTCAGATGAGCTGTAGCCATGAACAATTGAGCCAAAGACATAAAAGTGAATCTTATAATTCAACTGGGTTTTCATGACACCACTTCCCATTCAGCACTCTAATCGATATTATCCCCTCACATGTCTGTGATGACATGGTAGGAGTCAAGGGGAAGGACACCCTTAATCAAAAGGCAAATTAAAACCTCTGGGCCCCCAGTGGTTTCACAGCAGAATTTATTGCATGCCCACTGAGTATTATTTTAATGAGATGAGAAAGGGATACAAAAAATAAGGATATGGTCTTGCAAAAAGTTCTCGGTTTAGTTGAAGAAAACATGTGCACAATAAAAAAGCTTTATGAACTTTTAAAAGTCACATGAATAACAAATATTTTTGCTTGCACATTGAATGTTTCCTTTAATTCTTCAAGTTTAGGCTCATATAAATTTAATTAATTAAAGCAAAACTTACATCTCCCTGAGAAAATTTTTTTGTTTATTAAGTCTTTTAAATGGTGTGGTAGACTTTTAATTTTAGGAAATAAATAAGAAACCAGAGCCAGAAATAGGGTGAGTATAAAATTTATAATCTAAAACTTTTGAGAGTCAAAGGGGTACATTTTTTTTCATTTGTTCTAATTAGTTATACATGACAGCAGAATGCATTTTGACTTATTATACACAAATAGAGCACAACTTTCCATTTCTCTGGTTGTACATGATGCAGAGTCATACCATTCTTGCAATCATACACATACATAGGGTAATAATATCTGTCTCATTCTACTATCTTTCCCACCAGAGGCACTTTTAATAATTTTAAGTATAACTAGTTTAACCTGGGACTATTTTGGGTAAACTGGAATATATGGCTGCCCTTTCAATAGAGAAAATACATTTGTCTCAGAAGTTGACGTCATTGGGATGAACTTTACCTAGAGTCAGAATATTGAGGCAAGAAGAGAAATGGCATTCTATAACCTGCCTGGCTAAATGTTTCAGCCAAGCTCCTCTCCTGCCTGGAAAATTTGAGGTGACCTCTGTCACCTACTTTTCCCTGTATCCACTTACTTAGATGAGCCTTTATTTTTTATTGTTTGTTGAACACTTACTTGTTTGGAGGAGTGAATACAAAAGTTTAAGATATGACCCTGTTAAGGAATTGGTTGCTGGCGTTAACAAACGGACTTCAGTGTGATTGACAATCCTTAGGTAGGTCACCAGGTACTGTGGGATCAATTGCCAAATAAGCTGTATAAACCATAGGTTGGGAGTTAGGTAGGGGAACAGGTCACGTTAGGATGGGGAAGAAGGTAAGGCATTAAAGGCATTAGGAAAAATAGTGGGATTCAAGTTGGGTCTTGAGGGATGAGGTGGACATTGCAATTTACAGAGTGGCTCTTGATGTTTTCCGTCTTCATTGCCAGCAAGCAAATGAACAGATATTAAATACAGAAACCAAGAAATAACAGCAATGATAAAAATAAACCCTGCAACTTGTTAGTCATGCAAAGTGTTACAAGTTCTATTATGTAAAAGGTTTTACATATCCTTAAGAGAAGGATAAACATCTTTGTGGAAAAATGGACTAAGTACGTGAAAGGGCAATTAACAGAAGAAAAAATCATGAATGGCCAGTATACTTTTGAAAATGTATTAGTATGAAGAAAGTGAAAGATACTTGACAAACAGGTGGAAGTAGGTAGAGAGCTAGCTTTTTTTTTTTTTTTTTTTTAAACCAGCTTTTCCATATGTATCAATAAGTATCATTCTTTGGTTCAGAAATACCGCTTTTAGAAGTTCATCCTAAGGATTTAATCAGATAATTGTTCAAAGATTTAAGTATATGAAAGAATGTTTGACATAATGCTATTTATATCCAAGTGAAAAAAGTAGAACCTACTAGTACTACATAAGACATGTGCTTACTGCATTTTAATAAAAATTACTAATGGATATATTTGTTAGCTTGGTTTATGGTAATAGTTTCACAATGTAGATGTGTATCAAAACATCACATTGTACAGCCTGGTTATATATACAAGTTTTGTTTGTTTATACCTCATAAAGTTTAAAAATTCACATTTGTATGTAGTCACAGAGAAAGTTAATATGAAACAATATTCTTTGGGATATTTTAAATGAAAAAAGCAGAGTGAAAAACAGCATGTATAATAAGACTCTTTCTCTCTCTGAATATAAATATATATAGAGAGTAATTTGTTAAGATGTTTCCCTAAATATAATCTCATTGTCATTTTAGAGATAGTACTAGTCATTTGCATTTGGAGAGGGGGCTAAGTTTGTAAGTTTGTTTTCTTTTTATAATATCATATTTATTTTATAATTTGCTTATATTTAATTTATATTATATTGTTTGAATTTTACTCAGAGAGCATGTGTTTTCTTTATAAACAGATTATTATACTAAAGCAATTGAAAGTATTTTGCGTTTTAGTATTAAAACCTCTTGCTGATTTAATAAGCCATCTTATGGTCACAGAAACACATTTTCAAGGTTCCTCCCTATAGAAATCTTCAATACAAACTACTGATGTTTATTTAAAGCATGATTTAGTGCAAAAAGTTCTGAGAAGGTCCTTGTCTCTGCATGTATGTCTTGATCCAGGGATCTAGTTTTGAATGTCTGTATGAATGGGTGTTTAAGCCATTTCATCCAATATGAAAAAAATAATGATGAATTACAGTGAACTCAAGATTATTATACTTCATGACAACTCCTTGGAACCCGTCTGATCTATGTAGTTTGTTGCCCATGAAACCCTGTGTCTTAGTCATCAATCCTACGGGTAGAATTAATATTCTTTTGTTGATGCTAAGGAACCTATTAATGTCAGGAGAAGTGTCTAAATAGAAGGTTACTCCTCCTCCTTGCTTTAGTAAAGACTCCTAAGCAAGGTTGAGTTTTCAGCAGAGAAGAGTTTTTGGATCTTCTTTAGGGACACATAAATGTATGGTCAGGGTCCTTCTGTTCATCATGTAGCATTGTCAAAATAGTTTTGGCTTAAAATGTTCTAAGATGTTATAAACATGATTACCCTGGCCAAAACACTAAACTCTCAATGAACTATACATGTAAAATAAATGGCTCACAATGAACACTGTTAATTCTGTATTTATCCTCCCCAATACACTGTATTGGTAGGTAGCTGAATAAGGAAGTAGATTTTATGATATAGTTATTTATAAAACACAAGAAAAAATTTAAAAATAATAACTATTTTAGAATAATGAATCTGTGCCCCCATTTTCTGGCAATAATACCTAAGAGAGTCAGTAATTTGCTAAACTCATTGCTAATTTAAGATAGTAAAACATGTTGTTTACCTAAAAAGCAGTCCTGTCTGGTCATTGTAGTGGCAGTTACAATCTAGTTGGTCCAAATAAGTTTTGCAAGTAGAGTAAGCAAAGTAATACAAAATAAGACTATTTAAAAAAAAATTAGGACCCACCCACTCTCAAAAATTAGAACTTAAATCATATGGAAAAATGTTAGGAAAATCACAAATGACAAACAATTTAGAAAAACACACACACACACACACATGCCAGACTCTCAAGCTCTGTGTACTCTAAATCTACAGAAAAAAGGATCAATGGGTGATGAAGCCTGAACATGCATATTTTTAAAACACCAGGGCAGTTCTGATGGGCAGCCAGGTTGAGAACCATTGCTATAAGGGAGAGCCATCTGGC
Source organism: Geosciurus inauris (assembly GCA_004024805.1). Lineage (NCBI taxonomy): Eukaryota > Metazoa > Chordata > Mammalia > Rodentia > Sciuridae > Geosciurus > Geosciurus inauris. The sequence goes on along the minus strand of PVHX01004438.1, from coordinate 106,673 downwards.
CCCACTTGGAGTTTCTGGCAAATAAAAGGCCAGCCCTCCATTGTGGGACTTTGAAGCTAATAAACATTTGCAACAGTACTGGGTTTGGAACTAACTATATCTTGGAACAATGTGCTCCATAAAACCTCCAAGGTTGGGACTAGTCATTTTTTTTTATGAAAAAATGTTTTTCCTGGAAAATATTTTGCTGTTTTTCCTTATTATAAAAGTAATACACATTTACTATAGAAAATTTGAAAATAAACTAAAAGAGAACAAAGGAGATGAAAATAGCCCTGTAATTCGATCAACCAGATATCACCATAACAATGTCTATATCTCTTCACTTTTTATATATGAATGGAAGTATATTATAATACAGTTTTGTTACATGCTTTCCAAAATTAGTAATATAGAAGAAGCATTTTCCCATGTTAATATTCTTCTATGAAATCATGTTCAGGGGCTACAGGAAATATCATTTCATAATTAATGTTATTGCTTTTCTAGTTTTGAAAATTTAAGCTTTTTATTTATTTTTAAAAATTTGTTCTAATTAGTTATACATGACAATAGAATGCATTTTGACACATCATACATAAATGGAGTGTAACTTCTACTTCTTCTGGTTGTACATGATCAAAATTTTAGCTGTTTGAGTTATGACTCAAACAATACTGCAATTTGACTCTCTTTCAACTACAAATTTTTATGCACATTTTGAATATTTTCTTAGGGATGCTAGAGGTGAGATTGCTGGATTAAAAATCAATATTTATTTCATTTCATGCATATTGTTTAGTTATCTTTTGGAAATATGCTAATTTTATATTTTGACCCAAATTTATAAGCCATGAATTCTTACCAATATTGAGTATTTTACTTTGTTAATCTGATTGGTCATAATGTATCTCAAGTTAATTTGTGTTTCTTTGAAACAACTTCTAAAGATAGTTGATATTTCCTTTGTGGTTACTGGTGATTTATATTTCTTGAGAGAACTGCCTCATCATGTCCTATATTTATTTTTCAATTAGGATGTTCTGCTTTTCCTTTATGATGAAGACTCTCTGTTTTTCTCACAGATAGAGTATATTTTTCATACTTAATTTGCTTTAAAGATTTCTTATAATGTCTTGAGATATACAAAAGTTGATAATTACTTTTTAGAATGTCACAATTCAAACACATCTCTACCAAAGATTAGGACTTGAAAATATTACCAATTTGATAAGCATGAGGCCTACCATCCTATACTGATCACTTTGAGTTCCACATGTAATGATGGCTGTCAATTTATAATATCTAGTTTAGCAAAACAATACACTTGAATATGAATTTAAGCTGAGGTTTCATATCTTACTTTTATTTTAAGCTTTGCCTCTATTTAAGCACCATGCTCTGTTAAGGAAATTTTAGGTATTGGGGAACAGCACAGGATAGGTAAATTCAATTCTGCAATGGTTTATTGAATAGGTATGATATAAAAGTCACTAAATAACCACATATCCATCTGCCTATGTGTAAGCACAGCTGTGCAAACATGCCATGCTGCAAATCATATTTTAAAACTTCATTGATGTAAATGTGGATCTTGTTTTATTTAATAATGAATATAAAATAAGACCTTGTGTTTATGTAGAGCTTTACAATTAAAAAAATAATTCATATAATATTTCTTTTGATTCTCAACAATGGATAAGATAAGCAGGGTAGTGATCACCATCACAGCTAAACTGATGAGGAAACTGGGCCTTGGGGTGTCAAATGATCAGCTCAGCTTCTTCAGTGGGGGATTTGTGCAACAGAGATTAAAGTGCAGGATGATCCACTGCAAAGTCAGTGCTTAGTGAAGAAACTTCTAGTTATAAAAAACACCAGAACATTAGGAGAAGACAAAGGAGCCAAAATAAAATCAAAAGAAATAAGCCAGAAAATTTTCCAAAATTTAAGCGAAGCATGGCTGTTGTTGAGTTTGAAGGTAGCTGCATATTTGGTGAAATTCTTGGCTTTCTTTTATTTTCTATATTTTAGAGCCTATTTGTTCACAATGTTTTATTATTACTACAGGAGGATTTCATCTTCTGTAGTTAAGGAGATGTTTTTCTTTTCATAATTGCTACATTGAAACATCTTTTTTTTTGAAACATCTTTCTGTGTATCAAAGGTCTACACACACACACACGTACACACACATAATTTATTTTTATTTTTTGAGTTAGACTTTTTGGTCGAGTAAGGCTGTATACCTGCATTCTATAATTTATATACAATGAATGTTAAGCAATTTGTACAACACAGAAAATATAGAGTTATATCTCTGCTTCCCTTTACCATGGGGCATCATCGAAGGTATATACTCATGACACAGCTTATCTCTTTCTCCAAACTACTGGCTTTTATTTGAAGCCACTTGTGTTTTTGTCAGAAGACTGATCAAGAAGTGGAAAGGTCAATGGAGTTTTACTCAGCCATAAAGAATGAAATAATGACATTTGCCAGTAAACAGATGGAAATGGAGAACGTCATGCTAAGTGAAATAAACCAGACTCCAAAAATCAAGGGTTGAATATGTGGAAGCTAGAGCAAAATAAGGGGGAAAAGGCAGTGAAGGGGGGATTGGATATCATAAATATATAGGGAAGGTAGTGGAATAGAAAGAGATCAGGAAGGAGGGAATAAGAACAGGAAAGGTGAGAAAATATGGAATGAACTTAACAAAATCATGTTATATACATTTATGAATGTACCACAGGAAATTTTACCTTTATGTATATATAGAAAGTACCAATAAGAATAAATTTAAAAACAAGTGAAAGGAAGATCAATAGAGGGAAGGAATAGGGAGAGGCAGAAAGGGAGGGAAATGTGGGGAAAGTGGGGGGAACAGGTATCGAAGTCAAATTCCGTGCATGTATGATTTTGTCAGAATGAACCCAACTACTTTATATAACTATAATGCTATAATTTTTAAAAAAGGGGGAAGGCAAAATATATAAAAATAGAAAAGGGAATTTAGAAAGAAGGCACAAAAAGAACAAGATAAAATTATACTGTGTAAACCTCAAGTTTTGTCTAGAACAGTGAAGAATGAGGAGTCCTTTAATGTGGAGGAAAAATCAGGAAGTGAGGGAGTTAAACACAGTCTTTGCCTGTTTACCGGGTGCCCACATTGACATTTAAACACCTAGACAAGGTGGCTCCTTGGAGGGGTCTCACAAAGGCTTGGATAGGACTTATATCTGACAAATGGCAGTGAAAGTGAAAAGTCTATTGAAAAGAAGCCCATAAATATGACAATAGCAAAAATAAGATCTGAGCCAGGTGTGGTGGCACATGCCTATAATCTCAGCTGCTCTGGAGGCTGAGGCAGGAGGATCGCAAGTTCAAAGCCAGCCTCAGCAACTCAGTGAGGCCCCATGCAACTTAGCAAGAACCTGTCTCAAAAGAAAAGGGGAATCGCTTGGGATGTGTTTAAGTAGTTAAGGGATCCTGGATCAATCCCCAGTATTAATAAAGAAAAAAAACAAGATATGATAGCAGCACTAGATGAGATGCTCTGAGAGATAGGAAGTCATTATAGAAATCCTACCTGAGAGTTTAACCAGGTAAAAAGTGAAAGATGAGAGAGAAGGGTGGTATTGTTGGAGATGTCAATACATTTCAGGTTGGATTAGTGAGTGACGTAGATGATATTTTCTAACATGGGGGGGAAAAGTATAGGAACAAGATTCAGTAAACAAGATAAAGCCAAATATTCAAATATTTGCCTGTATCCTTCCAATCAACTCATGTAATCATGTTAATATTTTTTTTTTTTTTTAATTTTGAGACAGGATCTCACTAGGTTGCTCAGGTTGGTATGGAACTTGCAATCCTCTGGTTTCACCCTGAAGAGCAGCTAGTATTACAGGTATGTGCCACCACCCCCAGTGTGATTTTTTAAAAGTCCCTTACAAATACTCTTTACTCCATCACCTTTGTTGCCTAGATGCATTTGGAAACACACAGCCACATTGACTGAGCTCAGTTAAAATCCACTACCACAAGTACTGAAGAGTCATTCTATCTTTTCTGTCAAGACTTTTCCTTTTTCTAGAAATCATGAAATGTAGGTCCCCTGACTATTCTTTTTCAAGATTGTTTTGGCTATTCTGGGACCAGACTTCAGTTGAGATTTTTGTAAGGCTTACATTAAATCTGTGGATCTAATATTAAGTCTTCAGATTCATGAACATAGTATATCTTTCCATTTATTTTTGTGGTTTTTTTTTTTTTTTAATTTCTTTCAGTGATGTTTTGGAGTATTTAATGTCAGCTTTATACATATTTCATTTACTTTATTCCTAAGTATTTTATTTGTTTTGATGTTATCATAAATTATTTCCTTGGGCTGGGGATATAACTCAGTTGGTAGAAGGCTTGCCTCACATGCACAAGGCCCTGGGTTCGATCCCAGCACCACATACACACATAAAATTATTTCCTTAATTTTATTTTTGAATTTTACACTGAAAATTAATAAAAATAGGGTTGCTTTTTGTGTACTGCTCTTGTATTCTGTGATCTTACTAAATCCACTTATTAGTTCTGATTGTGTTTTATTGTATAGGATTTTCTATACTCATGATCATGTCATAACATAGTTTCACATTTTGCTTCTCAATCTGGATGCTCTTTTTTTCATAAAATTCATTATGTTAATTAGCCCAAGATTTGGGGTTGGTTAGAAATAGCAATAACTGTAACAGTTGTAGTAGTGACATCTGGAGGGTAGATTTTCTGATAAAATATTATCCAATTACCCTTGAGAGCTGAATTATTAATTAGGACAACTAATTGTTTCTAGAGTATAGTTTAAATACACTCATACCATTGTAACAACGCTTGGTGCTGATGCATTTAAAAATAGGTTATAGACATTGTAACAATTCCAAATAGACAATCCTTACTTCGTGTGGTTGAAACAGAACTCTTATTTTTGTCTTAAAGATGTTTCCCCATTGAAATTTCCCATCTTCTTAAAGTATGGCATCAATATCACCATCTATGGTATGAGCTTAAACCCAAACTCTAGGTGTTAGCCTTGCTTCTCACCTTCTGCAATCAATGCATTAGCAAATCCTTTCATTGGACCTTTAACTCATATCCTAAAGCCATCTACTCTTCTTCACTGTCACTGCCTTAGTCCAAACCATTAAAAAACAAAACAAAACAAAAAACTGGCATGAGGTCTATGCCAGCTCCTCTGGTCACCACTTCTACCTTTTTTCTGACTGTCTGAACTAGCCTCCTAACACATGTTTAACAGATTTGTGTGTGTGTGTGTGTGTGTGTGTGTGTACCATCATTTCTGGCCACCTGACTCCACTCTCAGAAAGGCAGCCAGAGGAATCTTGTAAACATGCAAATAAGAGTACATCACTTCTTTAATTGAAACCGACCAATGACTTCCAATCACTGTTGGAGTGATCATGTTCCACCATCTGGCTCCTGATGATTTCTTTGACCTCATTCAGCCTCTCCTCTGCCCACAATGTTCTGACCAGTTAACTTTCTGGTCCTTGAAAATGACAAAGTTATTCTTGTGTTAGGGCCTCTGTGTTGGCTGTTGGGCTATCTTCCCTGGTTAGGAAGTTCTTCTCCTGACCTTAAAACGGTTGTCTGTTTCTTATCCTTCAGATCTCAGCCTAAATGTCAGCTTCTCAGAGGAGCCTTTCCAACTACACTTGCTAACTTGGATCTACCCTGTCATGCTCTACATCTATTTTAATTCTCTGCATTGCACGTTTTTAGGCATATGTGTCATCTCCTCTTAAGTAGACTATAAGCCCCACGATGGTGGAAATCATCTTTGTCTTAGGTGCCTTTGTAGCCCCATTGTGGAAAACCTTGTCTGGTACCAAGAAGGGATCAATAAATGTTTATCAAATGAATAAGTGGAAATTTGAGAATAAACCTGATATGGTGATAAAAGGAGTATCAAAGTGTTCTCCTTGGCTGGGATTTTTGAATATCAAATTCTATTTAAATAAATATGATCAAAACTTCTTTAGGGACAAGAATTAATTGTATGCTATTTGTTGTAATAGGAGATAATCAAGATCTACTTTTAAAACATTGTGTACTTTATTTGTTTAATTTGTACATCACTAAATGATTTACATCCTAATTGCACTGGGTAGTCCTGGAACTCATCTGTTTAACTTTCCTGCAGTATCTGATCCATCAATTAACCACCCTCTGCACATGCGGCTCTTGGCCAGGATTCTAACAGGAACAGAATCCCTTGTGATACTCCAGTAAGGAAACTTATCAGTATTCCTGATTTTAAAAAAGGGAAAAATTCACATCATCTTAGACAAGAAGTCTCAGGTGCTAGACTCTTTAATGCTTATTTTCTTTTAGTATTAATTTCTCTCTTAAAAAGAAAATCATGCCTCAGTTTGCATGCAGTTATGTGGGAGACTGGAGTGGAGCAGAGTCTGGGAACACTGGATGATTGCCTTGTGTGCAGTGCCCTTTGAATAATAACTTGAGGCTTTAACTGGATCTATGTTATTTTTCTTTTTCCTTACTGCTCCCATTATTACATACTTTAGGACCATAAGATATGAGTCTGTCATGAACCCCTGCAGAGATTTATCAGTTCAGAGCCTGGAATCAAAGCAGTGGTATATTATAAATGTTCAACAAACAGCTCTCCAGAAAAAGAGTCCTGATTTGTGGTGTTTACTGGTTTCCATAGGGTGAATACTCCCCTTGATGGTTGATTTCTACCAATGAGATAACGCTAAATGTGGATTTAAGAAAAGATGCTGATAATTGGCTCTAATGAGCTAATTTTGAGCTGGCTCCTGCATACTACTGGATCAAAGATTCAAATTCTTAGTTTCAAGTTCAGAAAGTTCCAAACAGGTACAAGACAGAAAAGATTTGATAATAAAAACTATGAGGCTGAAGCCATTTCACACCCCATCCCAAGACATAAAACAAAAAATCAAAACTAAACCAACCAATCAAATGAACAAAAACTTTCAGCAGGAAAGAGGATGGAGAAGTTTAGAGGAAGTGATATTCCTAGCAGCAGGTCCATGTTTCCACTGAGTGTGAGTCTGGGAGAATAGGCAGCGTGGGAAGACTCGAAAGCTGGAGATGCTGGAGTGCAGGAAAAGATGTGGAGTCCAGGGACGCACTGCTCATTTCACAGTTCAGAAGCCAGAGACCCTGGGTCCTGTTGGTCTCACCCGGAACTCTGGGGCAGCAGCCTAACCAATGCTCCTCTTGGCACATGAGCAGAACTGGAGGACGCGGAGGGCTATGAAGGGTATTAGAGCAGGAACTGTTGCCAGCAGCCCTTTGTGTTCCCAAGGCTTTAAGTGGTACTTGCTTCCCTTTGCCTTAGACTTTCCTTGTGCTAGTAAGAAACTGAGGAAAGGGCTGGGGAGACGGGGAGAGGGCCAGTGGGGAGGATATGATCTTGGGGGCCCAATGAGAAAGCTGCATAGATAAGAAGGGTTTTTTTCCCCCAGAATAGCAGACATCTGGAAGGAAGGAAGGAAGGAAGGAAGGAAAGAAGGAAGGAAGGAGGGAGGGAGGGAGGGAGGGAAGGAAGGAAGGGAGGGAGGGAAGGAAAGAGGAGGAAGGGGGAATGAGGAAGAAAGGAAAAGAAAAATAAAAAATAAAAAGAGGGCTCACATTTTCATTTTGCATTGGGTTCTACAAATTATGTAGCTGATCTTGGAACTTGGATCCTTCAGAACTAGTTTATCTCCCTTCCTTTAGGATTCTTCCTTATTGTAAAGAAGGGGCAGAACAGAAGAGAACAGCCAGTAGCATCCTTAGAAGAATATTCAGGGTGGCTCCAGGACCATGTTCCCTAACTTCATTCCCTACAATCCTAGCTCTCCAAGACATTCACACATCCTTTGGGGGAAAAAGAATCAGTAGACTCACAAACTCAGGAAACAACATCCTAAAACTCCACCAGCAAATTTGCAGGGTCTAACAACAGTAAAATTTGTCATCTCCATGGTAAAGAAGATACTGCTTAATTTTGTTTAATGTTTAAATAAATAGCTGCATTTGTGCAAAGGAAGATTATTTTGGGGCTTACCTCTTAATATACTGAAACAATTTCTTTTAACACCATTTGGGGAGTGTGGCCTCCGAAAAGAACCAGCCACACCCCATCCTACCCCTAGTCCTGGGTATAGGGATCTGACAGCCAGCCAAGCACTGACTTTCTCCCTGTATCCCTTTCAGAAGTGATGAGAGCAAGTCATTAGGTTGTCATGGTATTTAACCAAAAGAAACCTCATACAATGTATTTCAGTTGTAGACAAGAGAGGAGAGGTCCTTCAAGGTTAAATCACTGTGGTAAAGCAACAGAAACTTGTTGCGGCTCAGTCAAGAGTTAAGTATGAGCAATAACAGTTAACATTTGCTGGATACTTACTATTCTAGGGGCTATATTATACCCTTTTATTTCCACACAAACTGTGGAGTAGATATTCAATGTGGTTCTGTGGAGAAGTTTCCCATATGCAGCAGCAGACTAGGCTAAGCTATGGTGCTACTGTTTGGACAGACATCAGTCTGGATGTTGTTTGGATATATATATATATATATATATATATATATATATTAGACAAGATTAGCATTTAAAGCAGTAGACTTTGAGTAAAACAAATTACCCTCCATAATGTGGCTGACTGGGCCTCAGCCAATCAATTGAAAGTCTTAAGAGCAAAGACAGATTTCTTGAAGAAGGAGGTACTCTCTCCTCAAGACTGCCTGAGTTTCTAGCCTGTTGCCCTTTCTTTTGAACTCGGAATTCAAGACTGCAACATCAACTTTTGCTTGAATTTCCACTTTGCTGGCCTGCCCAACAAATTATAGACTTGATTGTTTCCATGATCAAGGTAACAATCCTTAGAGAAAAATCTTTCCCTTTCTTTTTCTGTCTCGTTGTCTCTGTCTCTGCCTGTGTGTGTGCATCTGCACATGAATGAATGTATTTTATTGTTGTTGATTCTTTCTCCAGAGAGCCCTGACACATACAATGCTTGTGCTGGATTTTCTGTTTTCCTCTTTAGAACTACTTTCTATTTTCCTCTGCTCTGTCTGTGACCATAAATGTATATGACTTGGCTACTTTTCTGTCTATCTTCCAGCTGAGTTGGACCAGCTGGAAGGTTGGGAGGTTGCAGTAGGAGGTCACAAGTCAGGAGGGAAATGAGGTTAGGGGGTTGGTCCTCTTGGCTTTCGCCCTATGGGCTGGGGCTGTGTTCCTTTATCTGTGGCTGGGGCTCCAATTTGGTGTCTTCTCTTATAGCTGTAGCTACAGCAGCAGCTGCAGGCTCAGGTCTCTGTGGGTTCCTATAGCCACTCCCTTCCTTTGCTCCTCAGGCCTAGGTCGGTAGGTATTCCCCACTGTTGCCGGTCCTTTCTCTTCTATCCCTACCCCTACTTTACCATTTTTCAATGTTTTCCCTTAATCCTGCCCAGAGTTCCTCAACTTGCCCATTTGAATATGTTGTTTCCTACCAGAGCTCTCTGGATAATACCATACCTTTATTATTTTCATTTATGTGTGAGGAAACTGAGGACTAGAGAGATTTGGTGATTTCCCCAGGGCAAGGATTTCAGGTCTCTGACTCCAGTGGCAATATTCACAGCTTGTACACTATACGACAATTACTTTTTTGAAACATAGTTTCCCCATTTGCAAAATGGGGTCAGTATAAAAAATTCCTGTGAATTTTTAATTTTATGTGTCAACTGGCCACAGGATGCCTGGATATCTAATTAAACATTATTTCTGAGTGTATTTGTGAAGGTGTTTTCCTGGAAGAGATTAGCGGGTGAGTTGGTTGACTGAGTAAAACAGGTGGCCCTTCCCAATATACACATGTAAACTCCAATCCATAGAGGGCCTAAATAGAGCAAAAAGATGGAAGATGTATGAATTTTCTCTCTCTTTCTCTGCCTGACAACTTGAGCTTGGACGTCCATTTTCTCTTGCTTTCTGTGCTCCTGGTTCTCAGGCCTGAAGGTTTGGGCTAAAGTCTATACCACCACTCTCTAGCTCTTAGACCATTTAATGACATCACTAGCTTTCCTAGATCTGCCAAATTACAGAAGACAGATCCTATGAACCAATACCTTGTAGTTAATCACACACACACACACACACACACACACACACACTCACAGTATATATAGGTAGGCTTTTTGTTATCATTTGGATGTGAGGTATCCCCCAAAAGCTCATGTGTAAGACAATGTGAGAGGGTTCAGAGGAAAATGGTTGGATTGTGAGAGCCTTAACCCAGTCAGTGAATTAATCATATAATGGGATTAATTGAGTGATTAAAGGCAGGTAGGATGTGGCTGGAGAAGGTGGGGCATTGAGGGTGTGGCTGTGGGGTATATATTTGTATCTGACAAGTAGAGAGCTCTCTCTCTCTCTCTCTCTGCTTTCTGATCATCATATGAGCTGCTTCTCTCTGCACACTCTTCCTCCATGATGTCCTGCCTCACCTTGAGCCCCGAGGAATGGAGCTTGCTGTTTATTGGCTGATACCTCTGAAATTGTGAGCCCCCAGATAGACTTTTCCTCCTCTATAATTGTGCTGGTCAGATCTTTTAGTTGCAGTGGCAAAAAAAGCTGACTAAAACACTTTTAGTTCAGTTTATCTGGAGAACAAACACTGACTAATACAACATCTCATAGGGTCCTAGTTAGCATTCAGTAAGCACTAGCCATTGTTACTATTTGCATATACCTTAATAAAGATACAAATTTCTGCTCACAGAGTTGCTAATAGTATCACTTGGCTTACATGTGGACAGCACTATCACAGAGTCTGTGGCACATATTGGTTGCTCAACATATGGCATAAAACTCTGGTCACATCTATTGTTTCTCTCTATCTGTTTCAATGCCACGTTCTCCTGGCATGTCCTTGAATTCTATGTGAACAGAGTTTTGAGTTGAGAGGCAGGTGAGAAATGGTGACAGGCACTTACATATGTTGTCTCATGTAAATATCACAAAGGAATTAACGTGATGTATTCTAGTTTTACAGATGAGGAAGTGGAAGGCCAAGTGGAGGGCATAAATGACTTATTGAAGGCTGCTATTATATCTGGTAGTGAGGGATGCCAACCAGATATGCCTGATTCCCTATTTACTTGAACCAAAGACAACTCGTTAATAGAGGTAACATTCCGTTTGTCCACACTGAATAGAGGTATAACAGGTTCGACTGTTAAAATATGGAAGTATTTCCCATTGGTAAATGACTGCTACCCCCAGTCTCTTGCATATATTCTGTCTACACACTTCTTCCTCCCAACTCCAAAGATAGAGAGAGCCTTTACTCAGGGTCTGGGTCCATACCTTATCAGTTATAATTTTCAGAATCAAATCTAATAAAAGAACTAGAGGATCGTATCTCAGAGAAGTAAAGAATAAGCTGTGTGTAAACTTTATAGAAGTCCAAGAAGGAGGATGACATAGGAATTTTCAGAACACTGCAGGCAATTCCCATTATTTCTGTCCTTGGTCCCCTGACTGATTTCTCTGGAGAGATGAGCTTTAGAGGAAGTTTTAGAGTGAGTGAATGAAGTCGTGAGATTGTCTGTCTCCATACTCCAAAAAGCCTAGACTTGTTGGTGAATGACCCCTCATTTCAGCCTTGATTGTACTTCTATCCTGAGCCCAAAGTCTCTGTGATCCTTTTAGAATAACTTGACAGAAGAACACAGGTGTGAACCTGTTTGAGATGGTGAAGACAAGGGTTGACTTCTTCTTGGGCTTTTGGGTTTCAAGCTAGTCATCTGGGTTTCTATGTTTTACTTGAAAGAGCTGTATTGGTGTCTCTCCAAGACAGTGAGGGGTGCTCCAAATGTCTGTGTTGCTGAGCTGACAGCTGGCTGCCACTCATCTTCACCTATGGAGTCACCTGGTCTTCCTGGGTGCAGTCCATCTCTGAAGGAGGCAGAGCTGTTAGGCCTCCTAATAACTGAGGGGGACTTTGGGTATTTGTGGAGGAAAATCCAAAGAATAAATAATCACTATGGTCTGAATGTGTGTGTCCTACCCACTCCCAAATTCATATATTGAAACCTAATTATCAATGTGATAGAATTGGGAAATGGGGCTGTTGGGAAGTGATGGGGTCATGAGGGCAAAGCCTTTGTGAATGAGATTGGTGCTTTTATAAAGGAGGCCCTAGACAGCTGACTTACCTGTTCTACCACGTGAGGATACAATATGAGGACACTGTCTGTGAACCACAGAGCCAATCCTCCCTGGACAAAAAAATCTGTTGGCACCTCAGTTGTGAACCCTCCAGTCTCCAGAACTGTGAGAAATAAATTTCTATTGTTTATAAGCTACACAGTTAATGGCATTTTGTTATTGCAGCCTGAATGGACTAAGACAATAGCAAATTAAGAAACCTGAAGCCAGTCTTCATGGTATAAGAGCTAGGTCTTGTGGGAAGAGGAGGGTAAGAGAAAATTAGTTGTTGGGGGATTTTGTGCTGAGGGCATTTTCATTCTGATTCCTTTCAGACATCTCTGCAGAGCATCAAACTCTGTCTTGCTGTGAGGATTGCCAAGGTCAGTCCTTGCCCTTTACAAATCTCCCTTCTCATTCTTTCTTTCAAAATGGACTTGCCCTGGATTAATAGTGATATGCAGGAGAGCTTCTTATCTCTGCCTGGAATAATGCCTCAATAATAATATTACCCCTAAACTTTAATCTAAAGAGTATAAGAGATTGAAAAATAATTCACAAAGAAAAAGCAAACCTCCATAATCGAAAGAGATAGCGCTAGAGAAGAAAAAATGACAAGACACTGGGCTGAAAATGGTAGTGTTGAATTGAGTATTAAACAGGAAGTGGGTGGGGCAATTCCCGAATGCAAGGGCCAACCTGAACTATAAAATGGAAGCTTTGTTAAGGTTTTTCAAATACTCCAAGGCCATTTCCCCCCTCTGCCTCTATGTTTTTGTCCAGGCTTTGAGGTGAAAATGAAATCATCAAGAATGAGATTCTGGCTCCATTGTCTTTTTCTCAAAGAAACTATGGCTACAAGTTTCATGGAAAATCCTCTTGCCAAGTGAAAGTCCTTTAGGAATAAGATTGATTACTTCATTTTCAGGGTGTCAGTACAAAATAAAAATGTAGTATCCTTTGTTCCAATTATTAAAATATTAAGAAGACAGGAGAGCAAGAAACCAAATGTGGAACCCTTCAAATCTAGGGACCCCGTGTGACTGCAGAGGTCACATGCCCATGAAGCTGGCCCTGCTCAGGATTCTCTGGAAGTTCACACTATTCTCACTTTCTGACTTAATGCTGCTTCTTCTATTGTCAAAACATCAGGGATGTAACAATGTGTGTGAGCATATAATGTGTGTGTGTGTGTGTGTATACTATTTTTAAGCACTTAAGTTGATTTAAAATTTTTTTAACAAACATTTCTAAAATTCCATTGATCATGTCAGTACCACTCTTAGATCAAAATTTTAGCAAGAGAGACTGCTGCCCAGGGCTCTGCACTTTAGAGGGTTCTGCTCTAGCCCTTTTTAAACTCAACTTGAATCTGTGAAGACAAAGAGACATGTCCACCCAGGCAAATACCCAGGTGACTTAGACCCCATAATAGTTCTCTCCTGCTCCCGAGAAGTATAGGCACCTTCCTTAGGATACTTCCTCCCCAAGGATGAACCTCAATACCAGAATGGGTGCTCCATGGCCTAAAAGTAGGCCCAGGGAAAGCTACTTGGAGAGGGTCCTGTTGACATAGCTGTGGAATGGCCTGGGATGTTCTCAACTGTTTGTTTGAGGCTGCTTGTTATACTGGTGGGAGACAGAGGGAGAACAAACTGGGGATGGGCTGGAGGGGCTTTTTTTCCCCATACTGACACAAATTATAGAAAGATGCCAAGGATGCCAAGAATTTGAAATTATAACCTGGCTTTTCAGGTCATTATAAAAGTATATTAACTATGGGAAAATCAAACATTTTATTTAACAGTTTACTAGCTTGACTTACAACTTTTAACAATTTTAGACTAAGAGTATGTGGGCTTCTATTCATATTTTGGCTGTGGGTTCTATAAACTTTAGAGGCAGACCTGGATGGTGGGCAGTAAAGAAAGTGTATATTTCCATAAGAAGTTGAACACCAACTTCTCCATAAAAAATTTTGTAGTTCTGTTACTCTAACTTTGTGCAGATGTGTATGTGTATTTGTGTGTGTGTAATATTTGTACATTTTGGCAAGCTGGGCATGGTGGCATATGCCTATAATCCCAGCACTTTGGGAGGCTGAGACCCGTGAATTGCGAGTTCAAAGCCAGCCTCAGCAACAGCGAGGCCCTAAGCAACTCAGTGAGACCCTGTCTCTACATAAAACACAAAATAGGGCTGGGGATGTGGCTCAGTGTTTGAGTACCCTTGAGTTCAATCCCTGGTATCAAAAAAAAATTATATATTTTGACAAAGACAGTTTTTGTTTTGAATAGTGAAATATAGCATCATTTTAAGGATGCAATATATACATATATATTCACACACTTCTCTACAATTTATTTACATACCACAAAACAAATCATTTTTTCTTTAATGTTGAACTTTTTATGAGCCCATAATAGCATGTGTAGTAATGACAGCTATTTCATTTTGACAGAATGAATATCCAAAAAATATATTTGGATTTTGTGAATTGAATAAGGAAAAGTAAATTTTTATTGGAATTGATTTTATCTTTGAAGTATCTAGGGCACTGGTAAAAAACCAGCCTTATTTAAGTGCACAGTTCTGCTAACACAGCCAGCACATGAATAGTTATCACTGCACTTTTTATATGTCCATAAGGAAGCTTGGGATTCAAAGTGGAGGATACGAATGTAGAAGAACAACCATTTGAGGCAAATGGAAAGTCACCCTCCATCAAGTGATACGTGAATGCACCTTCTGCAGGAGCATGTGTTCAACATTCATTTTTGGACACAGTCTTAAAGTAACTTCTAACTTTGGGGATAGGTAGGTGTTTCTTTTGATTTGTTCTTTTGGTTTAATGTGGTCAGTGGAATCACTCAACTCTCATGGGGAGTGGTAGGTACACTGTTGATAACGATTACTTATGAGTTCTATGCTTGTCATCAAATTGATTGTGAATTCAAAATCTAGAACTTAGTTTCTCACCAAATATATGCTTTTGACTTTTTGGACTCTTTGCTGCTGAGTTTATTGCAAAAATAATAATAGCTACAGATATACATTTGCACGTGGTTCCTGACTAATGATGGTTCCACTTGTGATTTTTCCACTTTACAAAAATGCAAAGGAAATACAGTAGGAACCATACTTTGAATTTCAAATTTTGACCTTTTCCTAGTCTAGCAATAAGTTTTGTGATACTCTCTCACAAAACTAGGCAGCAGCAGTGGCAGGAGCTCCTAGTCAGTCATGTGATCAAGAGGGGAATCAACCAATATTTACAGTGTGCTGTGTTGCTAAGATATAGTGTTCCTGGTTAATGTATTAAATGCATTTTTTACTTAAGTCATTTTCAACTTACAATGGGTTTATTGAGACAAAACCCCATCATAAATGGAGGAGCATTTGTATCAACTATCAGAGACATAACAACCACATAATGGGAGTATTCAAGTTGTTCTCTACGATATTGATGACAAGATGGCTCAATCTCTAGTTCTCAGTTATGTTCTCCAACAAACCAACAAAGTCTCACATTTCCATTGGCCATACAAACTATGGCTCAGAGGTCTCATGCATTTTTAAGGGTGTTGTACAGGCATAATACAATTGGGTGACAGAACAATGGTTAGCAGGGGCAATGGTGTTGAGTCTTCCTCCTCCCACCACTCAAACTTCAAGAAATTAGCTTCCGAACTCTCTCTTGTCAGAGTGTGCTATGTTTATCAGCAAGTGCCATGATGTTGCCTTTGAAAGGCAGGTGCTTATTATTCTGAGTCTGGATAAGAGAAATGAGAGAGAGGTATTGCTGGACATCTTTTAGTTTTAATCACAAATTAAACTGAAAAATTATGTTTATTGCATGTACATCTCCCATGTTACTTAGACAGTAGAAGCTGAATATAAAAAATTGAGACCTACCAATGCATCCATTAAAAATTATTCTTCACCAAAAATTTAAAAAATTGGGGACAAATGTTAGACCAGTTGAGACACCAAGATAGCAGGTGTAAAGTGGAAGTGTCTATCACAGGTATAGAAAAATAATGAAGTTTCACTTTCTTTGTCCCTTTGGGAATAATGTTCATAATTTTACTACCTGATGTATGAGTATACCTATGTTTTCTGAAGGTGAAATTTCCTAGACTGTTGTTCCTTCCTTTCTTCCTTCTTTCTGTATTGGAGATTGCACCCAAGGCTTCATACATGCAGGCACACACTCTACCACTGAGCTACACTCCAAAGTCTCCAAAGTTTGAGTTTATTTTGGACCAAGCAATACATGAGTCCAAGATACCCACTTAATATCTGTGACTGTATAACCATCAGTCTATTCCTTTTGCATTGAAAATAATTTAAAAACTGCCTTTTGACTAGGCTGTCTTAGTCCTTTAGTTACAAGGATAGAGCTAAGAAGGCAAGGACACTAAAGACCTGCACTGATATGTAATCAATACAAAATTCAATAAAAGAAGCCAGTGTTTGAGGTGTTACTGAAAGCCCTCAACTTTTTGGGCTTTCTTTGTAATATCAGTGATCTCAGATTAGCTTTCATGGCTATGTGACTGAACAGATATTTGAAAGGAGTCTAATCAAAAACTAATCATAGTAGCTTCTTGAAGGTCATCATAAGATGACTTTTAATCATTCAAAATGTCAATCGAAGTTTCCTATTAAGGCATCAGAATCACAAGATCTTGCAGGAAAGTTTATAGTGAAAAAGAGAGACAGATCACCCCTCTCAGAATTGCTGAGTGAATCACTGGGTGAAGACCTGTCTATCACATTCTACTGTTCCTGGAATGCTGACTACAGATTTTGCCTCTGCTTGACATGTCAAGCTAAGCAACTAAATGCTGATATTCGATATTATTTGATGTCCTAATTAGGTGCTCATTCAGTAGAAGTCACTACTGAATTTTGCAAAGACTTGCAGAAATTGAAATTCTAGTTGCTAATATAATTCTTAACATGCTTCTTTGGTTCCAGAATTTAAGTTGATTTTTATCCCTTAGGCTTTTAATCAAGTGGATGATGGGAGCGTGATGGGGGTTAACAGTGATATTGAAAGATTGTTCTCTGTTTGTTCACTATAGCTGGCTTCAAATCTTTTCTTTCTTTCTTTCTTTTTTTTTTTTTTTTTTTTTTTTTTGGCACAGAGGAGTGCTGATATCATCTTTCCCAAGAATGCCAAGAGGGGCCACATAGTTGCATTGTCTCAAAGGACACAGATACTTGTATCAGACATGAGAATTTTCTAGATAGTCCCTAAAGTAGTAGGATGCCCTTATATGTTCTGGAATTTAGTTCTCTGATAGGATCAAATAACTTGTGTTGCTAGGACAGTAGCAAGTATGGAGGGGGAAAAAAATCACATTTCCACAGGCTTTATCGAAGAATGTTCCATGGAACATGAATTATAGGAGCTGCTCTGTGAAAGAAGGTTCTATGGCCAAGACCTTCACATCACACTTTCCTCTTGGAGATTCCCAGCATATGTTAGCCTAGTAAAGATCTGACTGTGATCAAGAAACCATCTAAATTTATTTAACCTGTAATTTTCCACGGCTAGTTATCATGAAACCTCCATTCTGTGGTACTTTCTATAGAAACACTATGGTGGTTGCAGGTTGCAATATCATTTAAGTCTTTTTTTTTTCCATTAATTAGACTGATGGCTTGCTTTTTACAGTCCAAGACATTATTTCCTTTTTCTCTTCTCTGTGCCAATCTAGGTTGATTTTCTTTCAGTTATTTTCTGCCAACAGGCTATAACCTCTTCAGATGCTCCTAGTGCCACATGATCTTATAAAAGCAGTGACTCACTCTTCCCAGAGATGAGCTGTTAAGGAGTCTCATGTCTTACCTTCCCTTTATTCTTGATTTGTGTAGCTTTATTGTCTTCTGTTCCCAAGCAGAAACATTACAACCAATCTAGCATTTGACAGGTTTTTTTTTTCCCTGTGTCTCTTAAACCAAATGTTAATTTTCTCTCAGATTTGATCAGCAGAATACACACTCATTTGTTTTATCTGTATTCTTTCATTCTAACAAAATGGGAACCATCCAGATTATGGACATAATCTCTCAACAGACCAATATTGGCCTGATTCACACTTTATTTTCTGAATAGATTTGCTACACTTTGTTAATTTCCTTCCTCCAGTGTAGGTCTCAGTATGTACCCAGGCCAGCAGTCTCAGAGAACCACATTTTTGCCCGTCATAAGGCAGAAAATCTGGATTTTGTTCAAGAAAGAGCAGTGAATGCCTTAAATATACTTGTTTTTATGAAACATGCATTCTACTAGGGAAGGGTTTTGTCAATGACTTCTGTTATAATTTGTAATTTTTTAAAAAAGTGCTGTATTGACCTTGTTTTGTGCCTCCTCCCCCTTAGATGCTAGTCGGTTCTCCTTTTTGAATCCCTAATTAAACACACACCCTCAAGGACTTTTCTTATCTGGCAGTTACTTTCTGGGCCTCTATGCACCATCTCTAATCACCCCAGGGCCAGATACCAAACAACTAAGTACAGTCCTATGCCGCTTGGGGCTAGGGAAATATTTAAATCAGCCAATTCACAGGGAGTTTAGGAAATCTAGCAATCCCCAGGCAGCAAGCTGCCTGCCACAATTCTAGTTTACAGCTACCCTTTCTCAGGGGTGTAATTCCTCTGTGGCCCTAGGTGGAACCTTTTCCCTCCTTTTGAACTGCAAGTTTTGTAGTTCATCTACTTAAGTGTTGGTATGCTGTGTCCCACCATCAAAATAACCTTTAAATCTTATAAAACATAGCTTCAGACAAAAATTTGTGTTTCCTCTCTTGTTATGAAAATTGCAAGAGACTTAAAATGGAGGAATAATTGGTGGTGAAAGGAGGAAGGATATGGTTTATAAGAAAAGGAAGAATTCTTTTTTGAAAAATTAACTTGAATAACTTATTTTCCCCTCCAAGGACTCTAGCATGCTAATGTGGCCCATATATACATTTATTTATTGCATACATCTTGAGGATTGTTATGGTCCTGGTGTTATGATATTTTCAGAGGTACATAGAAACAGGAAATGCGTATCCTTCTCTTGAAAAACCTATAGATGAATTAAGAACATGTGACATGCACCTTAAATGATTAACAAGTAGAATCAAGTATGTAATAATGTAACAAGAACAAAAACAACAGAAACACAGAAAACAAAACAAATATAAAAAGAAACAACACCCCGACAAAACAAAAACAAAAACCAAAAGCAACAACATGAAAAAAAATACTAAATAACTAGAGAAATAAATTTGCCTGCAATTTTCAATAATAGCTAACTTAAAATAATTTTAAAATTTTACTGTTTTGTTGTAGAAATGTTTGTATTGTGCTTTTTGCAGTCCATTCTTTCCCGCTCTGAAACCTTTTCTCTGAAGCATGCAGGACTTAGCTGTTTCTGTCCTTGTTATGAGAAGCTCAAATGCTTTGGTGTCATGCAGCTTTTGAGTTGAAGCAGGTAACGAGTTTCTCCCAAGGGAAGGATTTTGGAAGATTGTGTTGGCAGTTCACATCAGATGAAACTATTTATTTTAAAATTTGGGTGTGTTTAGAAAAGGAAAATGATTTCAGCCCAAATCCATTTGTAATACCAACCTTCCTGGTTGGGGAATTAAATATTCAGCTAATTTATTTTTTGATGGGTGGACTTTTGAGTGTTTTAAATGATGGTTGACAGGTGTGAAAGTTGGGTTTCTCCGTGCACTGATGTTGGTCTTTGGTTTTCAAAGGAGCTAACACTTTTCCTGGAGAAGTGGGAAGCAGTAGTGGACCAATCCTCTGATCTTTCTGTAGATCCAATCTCCAGTGGCTTTCCATGATTCTTTCTACCAAAACTTTCTTACTAAATATTGACCTTGTGTAAAGGATTACAGCAGCCTCTTCAAGGAATGCCAAGCATACTAACAGAGATGTGGCAAAGACTCTGTATTTAGTAGATGTGAGCATTGCCACAAAAGAGATCTATAAGAGGCATGCAGTGTGGAATTAGGAAGGAGTCACTTCAAACGGGGTGATGAGGGAAAGCTTAACAGAGAAAGTAACATTTGACCTGGGACCTGAGAAACAAATTTGATTGACAACCTAACTTGTGGGCTAAATCCATTCCTCCTATCAGGTATTTTTTTGATACCAGGGATTGAACTCGGGTACTCAACCACTGAGCCACATCCCCAGCCTTGTTTTGTGTTTTATTTAGAGACAGGGTCTCACTGAGTTGCTTAGGGCCTCACTAAGTTGCTGAGGCTGGCTTTGAACTCGCGATTCTCCTGTGTCAGCCTCCCAAAGTGCTGGGATTGCAGGCGTGTGCCACCACACCTGGCTCTTCCATCAGTTTTGATAAACAAAATTGTATTGGAACATAGCCATGCCCATTCATGGAAGTGTTGTCCATTGTCTATGACTGCTTTCATACAAAAAGATGAGAGGGAGTAATTGTGATGGAGACTGTATGGCTTTCAAAGACTAGAAAATTTGCTAAACTGGGCGTGGTGGTGCACGCCTGTAATCTCAGCACTTTGGGAGGCTGAAACAGGAGAATCACAAGTTCAAAGCCAGCCTCAGCAATGGCGAGGCACTAAGCAACTCAGTGAGACCCTGTCTCTACATAAAACACAAAATAGGGTTGGGGATGTGGCTCAGTGGTCGAGTACCCCTGAGTTCAATCCCCAGTACCCCACCCCCAAAATTGCTATCTGCTTCACAGGAAAGGTTTATGAGCCCTGGTTTAAAGCTATTTGCTTGATGGACTCAATAAATGGCCTTGATGTCAAAATCCATGACTTCATTTGGCAGGTGTTATGGTTTGAATATGTACCCAAAAAGTTCATGGTTGGATGCTTTATCCCCAAATTCACATGTTGATGGTATTTGGAAGGGGAGGTAATTAAGGTTAGATGAGGTCATGAGGTTTGTGCCCCCATGATGGCATTAGTGGCTTTATAAGAAGAAAAACCTGAGTTCACATAGCTTCTCTCTCTGTTATGATGCAGCAAGGAGGCCCTTACAAGATACAGCCCCTTGATCTTGGACTTCTCAGCTTCTAGAACTGTGAGCGGGATAATCTTCAATTGCTTATAATTGTTGCAGGCTGTGGTGGTGTGTTATTGCAACAGACGTGGACTAAGACCCTAGGCATTCTGGAGATAAAGCACTACTGACTCTCAGGACTGCTTGAGGGATGTGATGGCACTGAACTTCAGGACAGTGAGTGTGGCGGATGGACTATAGGGAGGGATGTTAGGAGCAAAACACATTCAGAAGTTCATGTGATCACCTAAGTAAAAAATAATGAATCTGGATTAGGAACGTAGCTGGGATGAAAGAGAGAGGATGTAACAGGTGTGAACAAAGCATTGCAAGTGTGGAACAAAAAGGGAGAATAGAGGACGGCTCTGAGGTCTTGAATCTGATGACTGAGGATGTCAACAAACCCTTCTCTGGAAACACATCTGCCTGAACAAGATTTATTGGCTACTCTACCCACTCTACCCCAATTAGAAGGAGCAGCCTCATCCCTGCAGGGCAGCTAGTATTAGAATAAGAGATGGCCAGAGGCTTCATTATGGAGGGATCAAGATCCAAAGCTTTGCTTATGGAAAAATATCAGTTACTAGAAAGAAAATCAGGCTACATTGTCTCTGAGACAAAAGTACTGCGCAAGTTGGAGGGATATCCTTATAATTTAAGTCACTTGGAGGATTGCCAGATAAAATATACAAATCCCAGTTAAATCTGAATTTCAGATCAGCAAAGGGTAATTGTTTTTGTATAAACATGTCGCCAATATTGCATGGGATATGTTTATACTAAAATTATTTATTATTCAAATTTAACTGGAAATCATTTGAGATCAGAAATGAATAATTTTAAGTGGATGTCCCGAGTATGAGCTGTTTATACTAAAATTTTATCTATTATTTATCTAAAATTCAAATTTAATTGTGATTTTTTTGTTTATATTTTTGCTAACTTTGAAAATCCTATTTATAAGGTAAGCAACCGTAACTTTCACTCTGGGGAAAACTGAACAATAATTGGGGCACCTGCAGTTGCTTTCCCACATAAACATAGATTTGACTCCTTTAGTCCTTCTGGAGCCCACAGCTGAGAGGAGGATGGTTCAGTGAGTGTTAGGCCTAAGTGTTAGGCATTGCTCCTGAGTGCAGACAGAAGATGGGCCCAGAAGATGAAGGGAAAGTCCCAGTAGTGGTAGATTGATCAGCTAGCTGATAGACTTGAAGAGAGCAAAGCGGGTCTGGAGTAGAAAGAAGTGGTAAGTTCAAGGTGGAAATAGATTCCTCAGAGGAACCTCCTTTCAAAGACCTAACTTAAGAAGGAATTTTCTTAAGACAGGTCAAAACAACAAGTATGCTAGATAAAGGTCCCAGCTTCTACTACCCTGACTGTAGTGCAAAGATCTGCCCATCTCATACTTCTGAATTTTTGCTATGTTGACTCATTAAATGGATGGCAAGTATCCACTCCAGTTATCTCATAGGACTGTGTGGTGATTCATTTTATGGGTCAACAGAGTACCCAGTTATTTTGTCAGATCTTGGTCAAGATATTGCTGAGAAGGTATTTTCTTAGATGTGAATAAGATTTAAATCAGTAGACTTTGGATAAAGGAGACCACTCTCCATAATGTGAGTGTGCCTTATTCAATCAGCTAAAGTCCTTATGAGAAAAGATTGAGGTTACCAGAAGAAGAAATTCTGCCTCTAGATCATATTTGGACTTGAGACTGCAACATCAACCTCTGCCAGAATTTTTCAGGCTGCTAGCCTGCTACCCTGCAGATTTTGGACTTGCCAGCTCCTATAACTGCAGTAGCCAATTCCTTTAACTCTTTCTCTTTCTCTTTTTTCTGATTCTCTAGAGAACCCTGACTAATACAGGCTACCCTTCAGGTGATCCTGGAATAGCACTGACTCCCTTTCCACTCCTCCCTACCTAACCACATTTGCAGTGGTACCATGTGGAGTCACTGCTGGGTTTTGGCAGCAGATTCTTCTTCTTCATGCTTGAGTGACAATAAAACTGAGTTTCCTGGTTGCCCACACAGGTCATCAAGTGAGAGGAAGGCAGGACCTGCTTCATTTGGGTCACACATCCATGAGTGGTCATATGCTGAAGTGGGTTGCTCCCCATAGTTGCATGAGTATGGCCATGGCCTTGGAATTTGGGGGAGTGAGACTGTGGCCTTTCACCTCAGACATGCCCGCAACACAGCAACCCAAATTCACTCTGCACAGAGTGTGCTATTAAAATAGTGTGTGTTTAAGAAGACTGTTTCCCCACATTTCTTTTCATCTTTACTCAGCTGAGAGATGATGCACAAAGACATGCAGGTTTATATTAAAAGTCCTTGGTGGATGATGTGTCTGTCTGCTCTCCTCCCAGCTCCCTAGCAACAGCTATATCATCCTTTTATAAATCTCTTCATGGAAATTCCAGTTTTTCTGTGCAGGTCTCTGTCTCTGTTTTCTGTCTCCCAGTATCTGTCCCTCTGCCTATCTGTGTCTCTCTATTTCTCTGACAGTGCCCCGCCCCCCTCTCTGTCTCTGTCTCTCTCTGCATGTTTCTTTCTCTCTGGTGTGATTTCCCACATTAGCCACCGTCCATTTCTTTGATTCCTTCTTGGCGAGGAGAGCTATAGCACCATTATGCAGCAAGCAGTCCTGCTTGCCTGCTACCTTAAAATAATAATGTTTCATGGTGACAAATGGATATAGTTAACAATGAAAGTAAAATGCTTAGCAGGCAGGGGTGCGACCGTGTCAGATTTCTCTGCCTGGCAAAAACAGAGAGCGGCATGAGAATCTCTAAAGAAAGGAATATGCATGTGGGATAGCTGGCGATGTTTGCCAGGTGGACACCGCCACTGTTTTATTCTTAATTTAGCTTCTGGGGATCTTAGGCTAAGTTCTCAAAGATAAACAATAGTCATTCTTAATTTATTAAGGCTTTGTCCTTGCCCTAGGAAACTTAAAAAGTAACGGCAGCTTTTAAAATCTGGCTTTCCATTAGCTATTTTTCTTTGATAAAAAATTTAAAAACAAACATAAAACCATCTGAATTAATGAAGGAATATAAGCCTTTTTTTGTGCCCTAGTGGCTAAAGTTTCTATATTGTGTTGGAAAAGACCCAATTAAAGTTAAAAAGAAAATGAAAGAAAGAAAGAAGGAAAAGGAAGAAAGAAAATGGGATTTTTAGCCTTCCCTTCCCTCCTCACCACTAAGCAGGAAAAGAAACCAGTATCTAAGAAATCTTCTAACTGAATGCGTCTGCATACACATGTGTGCACGTCTGTGTTTTGCACACTGCATGTGTGCCCTTCCCCTGGATGCTGATGAGTACTCCAGGGGCAGCACATGTGGGCTGCGGATGTCTGAAAGTGGGCTTGCTTGTGCACATGGAAAGAGGAAAACAAGAGTGAGGTAGAGACCGCACAAGCCTAAATCAAAAGCAACTGTTCCACCATGAGGAAAGCAGGCAGGCCTTGCTCTGTGGACACTCCACTCTTTCTTTGCCGCCCAGACTGATCTTTGAAATAAAATAAAGAAGCGTGGCAGACTAACTAAAACATAGGTAGAAATAATATATTTGGGTTTCAGAAAGAAAGAAAAAATAACCTGGCATGGCTTAAAAGACACTCATTTCATAACAACACATGTGCAAAGAATTACAATAATTGCAGTGCACACATCGGTAACAGACAGAGTGAACAATGAATATTAAAAACACATTCCTAGAGCGGCCTCGTGGCTTGGCAGCAGTGCACAGTGTGGAGACCTGTGCGGGAGTCAAAGGCCGCTTCTCTGCTTCCAGAGCTGTCAGGGCTTGGCAGGATGGAGGTGGGGCCCCTTGGAGTGGGAGCAGAGAGGAGGGACGCAGGTGGTAGTGACTGTGCCGGTCACTGTGACTTCTCTCTTCCCCTGGCAGAGCCTAGGTGGCTTCAGGAGGGTTCACAGAGGAAGTCAGCCTCCATCCTTTGGGGCTTCAGTTCAGAGCTGAATCCGAGCCAGGCTGAGAAGGAGGAGGGATGAGGATAGAAAAACAAACACCAGAGAACAAACAGACAGAAGGTAATGCTGGGAACACCCAGCCAGAGTCCTGGATGAAAATCCCAAGTCCTCTCTCTCAAGAATGGCCTCCAGCATGACCTAGCATGAGGGACTTCACTGCTGCAGAAATATAAACTGGGAAAGTGTTTATGTTCTGTGGGTGAAACACATTGATCTGCCTTTTCCATTTCAATCTTTGCTATGCAGTTAGGGGATGAATTCTCCCAGTGGTGTGTTCCAGAACCTTCAAAGGCGTATTAACCAAACATTACAGGTACATAATGATCTTTTCACAGTGAATCTCTTTCATTGTCAGCAAAGACAAAGGCCCTTCTCTTAAGTATAGCTTTTGCTTTGAATGTTCAGCTTTTGCCTCTTGTCATTGGCAAGAAATTGACTCTTCAATTCTTGTAACGTTGGCAATGAGAGTGGCCAGAGGGTAGGAATCTCTAACCAGAGAGTATGGTTCACATACTGGGAATTGAGGTGTGAGGATTCTTAAAAGGCAGGCTGTAAACATTCAAGGGCTGGTGAGGTAGAATTCAGGGAGCTCCAGAAACTCAAATGGGAAAAATATTACCAGTTTAATTTTACTAATGTCTGAAATTTAGCATCCCTCAATTACAAATGTAGGAAACAAACCACATCATGCTAGTAATATGTTCTGTGGGTGAAACACATTGATCTGCATGGGTATTTTGGGTATTTTGATATCACTTCACTGTTGTTTCAGGTACCTCTGATGATTATACTCAACACTATTTTGAAGTGATGGTAATTATTAGACCAACTGCAAGATCTTGTAATTTGTGCATTAACAAGAAGTATCATCAAAATAAAATACTTTGATAACTATGTTTCAATATAATAAGTTTCCTTTGACATCTTAGGTACTGTATTTTATTCTTTAAGAAAAGGATTATTTTGAGAAGGAGTATGCAGACCACATGGTCGTATTGCTGGAGGACTCAAGGCACACATGGCATTCTCCAGACCTCAAGGGGAATCCAGACTCTAAAGCAGTCATGAGACACTGGGTCCTCCACAGAGAATTCCACTGTGGCCTAGGCCCATGTGTGTCTCTACACATGGGGAAGAGAAGGCAAAGCAAACATGAATCTCCAGACACAACTCCAAGGCTTTAACAAAGGAACTTCTTACTGGTCTACCGCTTAGATACACTTAGCAAATGTTAGCATTTCCCAAAATGAACCTTGCATTTTCTCAGTGATTTGTAGCCAAGCTTCAAAATGATTTCATTAAAAAGAAAATAATATGAACCCCTCCAACAACTGATTTCTCCAGATGGCCAAGAATGTGTGCCACTAAATCACAGCTGATAAGAAAGGCTAAGGGCTGATGAATGGATTTGCCAGTTTTTGCATCCAGTAGAAAGACAGAACATCCATAAGA
The DNA here is from genome assembly GCA_004024805.1 of Geosciurus inauris. Classification (NCBI taxonomy): domain Eukaryota; kingdom Metazoa; phylum Chordata; class Mammalia; order Rodentia; family Sciuridae; genus Geosciurus; species Geosciurus inauris. Next base: position 79,930 of record PVHX01004438.1, on the reverse strand, counting down.
GGGATGGTGAGAGAATCAGCCCTATGGGATGACATCTCTTTAATCAAGGAGTCAGTTTAACAACCGACACCCATATCTCCACATGTCCTCAGGATAAAGGAGAGGAGTGGTTCAGATTTGGAAGCAATGATTTATTATATTGACCATAACCTGAAATTCTGCTGAAAATATGCAAAATAATAGCAATCTAATAGACACCTTCAAAATAAAAAGTTTAGAAGTAGACATTGAGTGCTTTACTAGAGTTTCTAGTGTAGCCATATAAGGAAGGGGATGGGGATGAGGAGGGAGATAAAGACAGAAAAAAAGTTTGGTAAGATCCAGATCAATAATACATCACATATGACATTAGTTTTTTATACATTTATTTATGTCATGTAATACTTTCAACATTTCTATAATGTATTATTAACCCAAGTCTTTCAGATGGGGGTACTGAAGCTCAGAGAATGAAACAACTTGACTAAGGTTACAGGTTAGTCAGTGGGATTTAAACTCAAGTTTTCTGATCTCCAAAAGTCACTATCCTATGATTTCAAATGGTTTCAATTATAAAAAAAATTATTAAAAAAATCCCTGTGACTGAATCATTAACATTCAAGAAGTAGTTACAGGACTGAAGGATCAAATTTTAAGGTAGGAACATAAATAGCAATGTGTTAACAGGTTGCTACATATTGTTAAAAGCAACATTATGATTTCAGATAAACTTGAAATCAAATGGAGAAAGCAGAAAGCAAATGGACTTGTCCCTTATTTAATCATTAAACAAATATAAAAGCAGGCACTTGGAGTCGGAGAGCTCCTTGACGACCATTTGTACATACAGTACAAATTGTCTGAATATGGAACTATCATCTTCAGTCCCTGTTTGTAGAAAATAGGAGAATCCACCTGTGCATGAGATCAAATTTCATTGTGTTAACATTGTGTTTCTGCACAAATGCTATCTTTTACCTACTGCATCTGTAGAAAAATCCAGGGTTAGAGTTAAGGTCTTAATAGCTACTATCAAAAATTGTGGAAAAAGCAACAAAAACTCTCATGCCTCCTGACAAGTATTTCTGTCTACCAAATCACAAGATATTGTGGCCTGCAAGTTGCAGGCATCAGATGATACTTTGGGATCATCTCTAAGGCCTTGTCCAGTCCTAACTTTCTATGATTTGAGAAGGTTAACAATTGCAAAGACAGATAAACATCTGAGGGTGTCTTTCATAATGTCTTATAGCCGTCAGCATGTAAAGAGTTCTTGATTTAAGTTTGGTTATGTGAGACTACCCCTGAGCCTTTCATGCTGCAGCAGTTATTCATTCAGTATGAATAACTGGGGCAAGTTATAGGATTTCAAAGACTAAGTAAATAACCTACGATCAGAAAATTCAATTTGTTCGTGAGGTGGAGAAAGGCATCCTGCCATTAAGCAGTCAGATGGAAAACATGCAAACCACAGTTTGTAGAACAGAAAAAAGAACATTGAAAGCCCTTGCCCAGAAACACAGGCAAGTGCAGGAAACATACTCAGCAGAGCCAGCATGTCTATTGTAAATGTGGGAAGCAGGAATCTCAATACCAATGAAATTGCAAGCCAAATAACCAGGCACATCACTCCCAGACCACTCCCTTCAGTGGGGAGCACAGGGGAGCCTATAGGATTCACACATGCAGAGAAGGGACTGGAAAAGATTCTGGTGGAGTCAAATGCTCCCTGGGTCTGCACAGCCATTGTGGCAAATAGCAGCGATAGGCAAAAATGGTGGAAGGTGTGATTTGATAGGGCCACTTCTCCATTAGGAGAAAAAAGAAAGAAAAATGTCTCTGCAAATAGAAGGAAAAGCTCTTGATAAGCACAAATTAATTACTGTGAATGACCTTAGAGAATTGCTATGAATGGGGTGACAAAAATTACCTATATGTCCAAAATTGGATTATTACTAGTGTAAAATGTGGCTGTCTTCTTGTTCAGGGGTACCCTCTTTTCCACGTCAAAGAAATTGTGATGTATAAAACCAGACCCCACAGTGCTTACATTGTTTTGGTATCTACTATACTGTTGGAGTAGTGTGACCAGGGTTACTGCTGCCTAGCCTATTTGCCACTTTTGTGCAGATTTGAAAAAGATCTTCCCTTTTTCCTAGTGGATGCAGCCCCACACCAGAACATGCAGTTTGGTAAGCAGAATGTGGATTGGATTTCAGTCTCAGTCTCACCTTCAGCTGGGAAGACCTGGTGCAGTTCTAGGTGCAATGTCCTCTCTGTCTCTAGGGGATGGGTTCTGCTGGATATTCAGATCCATCATACATCAAGGAGTGTAACAAATACTTTTAGTGCCTGGCTATATCCCCTCTGTCACTCCAGAGGTCACCTGCATGCAGCTTCACCTTTCTGTTTAAGTTAAGACTTCTCACCTCAAGATTCTTGCCTCTCTGCCTGAGGACTTTTTTTTTTTTTTTCTCGGTACCATGGATTGAACTCAGGGGCACTTGGCCGCTGAGCCACATCCCCAGACCTGTTTTGTATTTTATTTAGAGACAGGGTCTCTCTGAGTTGCATAGCGCCTCACTGTTGCTGAGGTTGGCTTTGAATCTGCCTGAAGACTTTTCATCACTTCAGGAGCATACTGATGGAGACAGGGATTAATGACCAGGAGTAGTTTTCAACCAAAGAGGAGTAAGTAATCTCCAGTCTCTTTGCCTCTAAATGGGTCCATCTTAGTTGATCTTAGTTGCCTGCATAGTGTCCCATAGGATCCTCAGCAGGATGGAGCCCCACTTGCCTGGAGTGGCCATCTGCTCATTAACACACCCTCTGTTGATTTTCTTCCTTTCCTTTGTTTTGCCTCCTATTATGAACTGAATGTTCGGGCCTTGAAAATTCACAGCCCCAAACATGGTAGCATTAGGAATGAGACTTTTGGAAGATGATAAGGTTTTGGAATGGGATTAGCATCCTGGTCAAAAGTAACTACAGAAAGCTCTCTTTCCCTCTTTTTCCCATGTAAAGAAGACACAACGTGATATCAGCAGTCTGTAACTCAGAAGAGTCAAACTTGACCATGATGACATCCTAATCCCAGAGATCGATACTCCAAAACTGTGAGAAGACAATGCTTGTTGTTTATGAGCCACTTAGTCTATGGTGTTTTATTACAGCAGTCTGAACAGACTAAGATCCTTTCTTACTCCTTCTTTATATGTACTACTAAATCCTTACATACAAATTCTTGTCTCAGAGTCTACTGTTGGGGAGACCAAAATGAAGACATTGGGCTTCCTTGCTAGAATTCTAACTCTTGGCTTGATACACCCCACCCTCAGCATTTAGAGGTTTAATTCTAATTTGGTCAGGATGTGAATTTCTTCATGAGTACAATCAAGGCAGATAACATCAAGAGAGGAGCAAATCACACCATATGAGGAGAAATGAAGTGTTCGCTCAGAGAACTTACAATGAGAAAAGAAAATTTCTACAACTGCATTAAAGAAAATGTACTTAAAGAAAAAACAAACCGTAGTCCTTTGGTTAGCAGAGGGGAAGGAGAGGGAGAAAACTGAGTGCTCATGCTTATTAACATCTATGTGTTAACCTTATTAACATCAGGTTTAGTGTGACTATCTTGGTTATGAGGTAGGAGGATTGAATGAGGGATGGGAAAGAAATCACTTTTTTTTACCCTCACTGCAGGAGCTGGATTCTGGCTAGAAAGAGAAGTAAATGTTTATGAGCAGAAACACAGCATGGTGCAAGTGCTGTTGATCTGTCCATCAAGTTTTAAAGTTAGCCTCCAAATCTGGGAACCCAGTTCAGGCATCCATGGAGCTCTCCATTGACATATGCTCTACATATGATATAGCTGTGGGAGACTGAGAGCCAAGGGAACACAAACCCCATTCTTAAGGAAACTGCAATCTGATAGAAGACATAAGACATGCCAAGAGAGTTGGCACAGGCCAAAACCTGCCTGCGAATTCAAGATGTTTAAGACTCTAAGCATTTTTAGGACAGGATTGTATTTTATTTTTACACATGTATATGGCCTACAAGAAGTGCCTTGAACATAGTTGGAGCTCATAGGTGGTATCTGAATTACCCAAGGAAGAATCTTATTCTGTAACATAAAGTTCCTTGGAAAAAAAGAGAAGACACAAACCCATTGTGAATGGGGTAATAGGGAAAGGTTATATGGGAGAAGTGGCTTTGGAGCTGATTGACAGATTCACAGTAAAATATACCCAAGTAAAATGGGCTCTGTGAAGTTTCCTTTTGCTTGTCAGCAGAGATCTGGGCTGCAGTTTGAAGATATGTCCTTTCCTCCACCTTTTGTGGTATCCCATAGATGCATATTCAATTCTGACTTGTTAATAAAATTTTTAATGGTTTATTCTTGAAATAAAATCAGAGCCTTTCCTTCTCTTGACATCAATGGAGAGGTTTTATTTCACTCTTTGCACTGCAGCAAAGGAAACAATGTTAGTTTATTCTTCATTGTTTTTCAGAGACATGCTTATAAAACCAGTGTATGTTTGAAGACAAGAAATAAAAAGATGGGAAAATGAGCGCTATTTGGGAGAACTGAGCCTCCCAAAGAGAAAACAAGAGGTTGCCAAGTAGATTTGTGTTTTAACTTGTAATCCTTCTTGCTCCCAGCTTGTAGCCGCCTCACTCTTTGACACCCTATCTTGATTTTCCTCTGTCAGGAATCATAACAATGCCCTCAGGGGTGCTCCATGTATGTCAGGGAACAGCAAGAGTTTATGTGGAAGACCTTTACTCAAGGAAACACTTTGACAGGCAGGGTTCCCCCAGTGATCAGCAGTGTGGGTTCCTGCCAGGTAGAGAAATTAGCTTTTCATTAATTGGTGAACCATATGAAATTGCCATTTTTGTGGGTCAGCAAATGGTTGATTAGCAGCAATTTTACATGGTTCAAGCCAATAATTTTGTAGGACAACTAACTCGTCCCCTAGGAACATAAAATAATTCTTGAAGGTTTTCATTTATTTCCTCTTCCCTCTTCTCTGATTTTAATTTGGGCATTGAAATCTGTCCCAATAGTAGAAACTCTTGGAGTTCACCTCAGAAAGAGTAGATTGAATCTCAATCTATGAGATAAACAAGAAATATCATAGACCATGTGTATTCTTGGATCTGTCTCAGGGTCATCTCTCTCTGAACCCTTCCCTGTGGTGCTGCCAGAAAGTTCCAAGTTGCTGCCCCTCTATAATCAGTCAACTTCTCCCTCTCCAGCTCTTCCCTCTAGACTGGGAAGATCCCTTTGATTTTGGTCTTTTCCTAGGCTTTTCCAAAGCAACTCTGCTTCCACTTATATAAACTTACCTTCCTTTTACTTCTCCAGTGAACTTACTGTGTTCTAAAAGTTTGCGCTTTTGGAAAGCAAAAGCCAGAAGTTCTTGGAGGTTTTCTACTTTCTGATTATAATACAAACTTCCCCTGGGGCAAGGTAAAGCAGCCTACTTAAATGAGACAGGCACAGTGGGAGGGAAAAGTGGAGGGAAGAAATAATTACCATTACAAAATATTTAGCCACAAGGAGGATAGATGGTAAAGTGGTAGGGTTAGAAATGTACAAGGACATCGTGTCCTTAATAATTTTGCTCGGGTTGGACTTTCATTCTCATGATGTTGTAGAGTGTTTAAGACTCAAAGAAGAATTCATGGCATCGTTTTCCTCCAGACCTTCCTCCGCAGGGGAAGTGAATTAGCACAGTCCCCCTCCCTTGAAGGATACAAGGCTGATGTATGTTTGTGAGGTGATTTGGGTTGATTCCTACCCTGTCTGAACTGGTTTAGTACAAATAATCCTAATAAAACACAGGAATCATTTCCAGACACTCAGGATGATGGCAGGACAGGCCAAAGGAACTTCCTCTCTGAGCCTTAAGCTTATAGCTCCTCCTTGCTTTTCTGTTTTTCCTCTTGAAGCCATTCAAAATTTTTGTTTAAAGCCAGCTTCAGGCTCTTTGCCACCCATTCACACATGGGTGGCACTGAGTTTTGTTTAAAAATTTTTTTTTGTTTCGTTTTGTTTTTTTTTGCTTGACTTTCTGTTTTCCTAGTTACCCAGGTGATCGATGCGGCTATTTTAAAAGCTACTTTTCAGAAGCCTTACCTTTTCTATGCGCCACTGACAGCAAATATTTCATGCCTGAGTCAGAGAGCCATGGTCTTTGTGGAGGTCTCCATGGGCTGCCTTGACTCCATGGTGTCCTCAAGATGCTGCCAAGGAGGCCGCATGCCTGGCGAGCTGGAGAACATGTCACCCTTTAGAAGAACACAACCATTCAAGAGTGGCAGTGCCAGCTGGGGCCTTCTGACAGGATGCACAAAGGCCAACTTGGGATGATCTAGAGATGACAGTGAGCAACAAACACTAAAGGCCTGGCTGACACACACTGCCCCAGAATTTTCTATTAAACCATGTTGTTTTCCGACAACTTTGAAAAATAGACACAAGGGCCACACAAGAGGAATATATCTCAATGAAAAAAGCATTGTGCCAGAGAAGAAATGAGATATAATACTAAAGATGGACTGAAGTATCCTGTGGAGTTAGCAAGTAATAAAATGTTTATGGATGAATCTTTATTTGGGGACAAGAGTCTGGATGCCAAGTGGGGGGAACCAAACCTGTTGTTTCCTGAGTCAAGACATGTTCTCTCATTAGTTCCTCAATGTGTAAAAGGAATTGAGGAGATTCCTGACTTCTTGTGTGGAAAAAGCTTTGCAGGAAAGAAATGGGGGCAGGCCTAAGCTTGTGGAGGGGGCTGAGATGTGAACAGATGAAACCCAAACCAACAGTTGCAATGATGAAATGCTCCTAAATGGCCCCAGAAAGACTTGGGATGTGGCCCTGTGTACTCTCCTTTACCATATAATCTAGCATGAATTTTCTTCTGCTCTGGGCAAAAGAGTAGTGCGGGTTGAAAGACAGCATTGAATGGCCCCTTTGCTTTATGTCTGTGGCCATGAAAGGTGCTGAAAACCCCTAGGAAAATCTCTCATTGCTATGGATTCAATTCCACAATTATACAATTGTCAACCTTGAGATCATAGAGTTAGTAAGTTTTTCCACTTACAGGAAAAAAAAATGTTACTTGAAAGGAATTTAACTTTTTTCCCAAGAGCTATTTTTAAAAATTATTATTATTATTATTATTGTTATTGTTATTATTGATACTGGGAATCAAACCCAAGGACGCTTTACCACTGAGCCACATCCCCAGCCATTTTTCTTTTTTATTTAGAGACAGGGTCTTACTAGGTTGCTTAAAGCCTCATGCTAAGTTCCTGAAGTTGGCTTCAATCCTGAGATCTTCATGCCTCAGCTTCCCGAGATGCTGGGATTACAGACCTGTGCCACCACACCCAGCTTCCAAGACCTTTTAAGGAAACACTTTTGCATGACCTCTGGTGTTCTGGGGGCCAGTGAATAGAGCTTATTTAGTGTCCAAAGATGGTAGAATGGTTTGCCAATCACAGACTATCCAAGGTAGGGCATAATTATTAGCACTGCCTCATAGCAGATAAACTGATCAGAAGGGTTTGAGGGGCTTGCTCTAGACCTGGGAAGGGACAAGAAGGCTGGATGCCCACAACCAAGTGAAGAACATAGACCTGTGCTTCAGTCCTTTCCCCTCTCTTCTCACCTTGACATACCGTTGAAATTTTGGACAAAGACTGACAGGTACTGAAACTGTCTTGGGGAAGGTCAGCCTCAGACATTGACAAGGAATCGCAGGAATGCAGTCGCTTACTATGGAAGGAGCATGACCCTGCAAAGAAAGAAAATGAATAATTGTGAAAGGGATATTTTTATATATAATATGAAACTAGAGACTTTTTCTAAGTTCATTTCTCTTTTTTGTGCAAAAATGACAGCTTGGCATATGCATCAAAGTTCTGGCTGGATCAGATGTCTCAGAGATGGCCACTACAGATCAACCTCCCCTCTCAGTCATGGCTTGTCCCCTTCCCACACACATCAGGTCTCAGTCCCAGCGCTTCAGTAGCACCATAGCACAGTGGGAAGAGTCCCAATTTTGTTAGCTGTGCTTATAACCACAGTATGTTCTCTATCACTAAGTGATTTTGTGGCCTCGGAAAAATTGCTCAACTCTTCTGCACCTTGATGATTTTCTCAGTGAAAAAGGATGCTTATACTTTACCAGTGCCAAGGGTTGTTGTGAGGGTCAACAAGAGAAAGGGTCAACTAAGGAAAGAACGTCCAGGGAGAGCTGGAAAGTGCTATGCGCAAGTGTGATTTCTGTGAAACCAAGCTGTAAGGTGGGTTTCTGTAGAACATGGCTTCCCTGCACCGAGGATCCAACTAACCACAAGTATAAAGCCGTGAACGATGACACATTTAAGAACTACTGAGAATGTATGCATTTCTACTCTTTGGGGGCCTCCTTGTGAATATTTGATTCCTGTCAGTTTTCTTGAGGAGAGACCACATTTTCCTGAATTCTGCCATTTTTCCTCATTAAAAAGTCCCCTCACCCTCTTTATGCATCACATGGTGCTCATCTCCTATGAAGGGCAGTGAGGGTTTGACTTTGCAGCCCCTCTGGATATATTCTCTAAATTGAGATTTTATAATTACTTTCATCAAAGGTATGCTGTCAGGGCAAGCAAGACAAAGTACTCAATTTCCATCCAGAACCAGCAAAATTTCATAAATCCCAAGCCCTATATTCTTCAGATTTCAGAGTCTGTAGATCAATTTCATTAAAACAAAGAGGCTGAAGGGGGACGGGGACTGTATCACCTTCAAACCATTTTGTCTTATGCTGAAATAATCCAGAGGACTTCCCCTTGTCCCACCACTTAAGGTGTACATTCCTTTGCCCTTGTGCCAAATTTAGGTCAGGGTTTGGGGGCAGGGGATGTGGGTGGCAGAGAAGTGTATATTTTATTTTATATTTACTCAAATCTCCACTTCAATTTTTATTACAGGCCTGTGAGCTCCCTAGGCAAGAGGAAATTTTGAATGAACTCTGCTTTTAGTGACCAGGAGTGGAGACATAAAAGAAGCTTTTCAGCCTCTCTGGTTACAGAGATAAGTACAAAGGGTAACCGGCATTAAGTCTGTAGTAATAGCTGCTCTAAGTACTGACCATGATTTGAATCTCTTGATAACTGATTCTGGGGAGGCTGGAATATTTATCAAGCCATTAGGAGAAGCTGTTTCTTGCTGATAAGATGCCTACAACTGATGAGGTCCACCTGAAGACAGGGATGAGGCTGGGCTGCATTTACAGCCATTTGCAGGGAGAGCAAAAAAAGTGTTCTCCTTAAGTACAGCATGAGACATTCATCAGCAAAATTATGCAATCTGTCGCCTGGGGCAAGCCTATGGAATTCTAAGAAGCAGAGTTGGAAGGCACCATCACGTAGAAGGTGATTGGATACCGCACTCCAACTTGGCCACCAAGCCACAATTTCACTGATTTGGAGACTGAGTAAGTAGGGAGGAGGTGGGATGAATGAGATGGAAAAGCTATTAATCTGTGGATCTCACTTTTCAGAAATATCTCACACTGAATTATAAGGTATCCAATATGTGATTATCCTGAGCTTAAAAAAATAACGAAATCACCCATTTTATATAAACCCAGGGCCTTATTTCGGGTTATTACTATAGCAGAAGATGTTGCAGTGCAGACAACATTAAAGTTAAAGACAAACCATAATAAAGCCATTTTCATTTTAGTTTCCCTCTTTGTGAAGTTTTATATAGAGGTGTAAACTCAGTACCAGCTTTTATACTTCAGGGTTTTGCTTTTCTTTTTTTCTTTCTATATTTTGCTTTTTAAAAGAAATCAAACTATCTCATACTTAAAATTATGATTTTAGTTGGATTTAAAAATTGGAACTTATTTTTCTATATTGTTCTATTCTTTAAAAGAAAACCTGGGCTGAGAGGAGGCTATGCTGACATACCTGCTGGGTGGGTACACTCTCCTGCAAGCCTCTAGGCCATCACCCTGAATGGTTTTAAGGGAACAATATCATTTTTACCTTCTCAGTTGGTTTTTCAAAAGCATCCAGGTTTGATTTTAATGGAGAAGATAACTTTTCCTTCTTTCTAGGCTCAGACTCTTCCTTGCCCAGTATTTACCTGCAGGCTACTCATGAGAAGTAAGTTAACCGAGGAGTGCCTGGAAGATATGCAGTTAGTTTATTTGATTGAATATGCTAGATTTTTATCTCTGGATCAAACCAAGCCATCAGAGAAATAGTTATTTGCATCTTACAGCTTTTGTTACCTTCAAAGAAGATTCGTTTTTACTGAATTTGTCAATTCATATCTGGTGCTTAGGTGTTCTGCCTTTGGTCTGCTTTGGAGACCAAAGTAAATAGCTCTGTATGTGATTTGCTGCTGTCAGACTGGCTGTGGAAGGTGTCATCTCCTGTCCCTCCCCTCTGTTCCACTAAACCTCTGCTTTAGAAGAAGATGAACTCCAGCTGGGTAAAGTGTGTTGGGGGGGAGGGTACCTTGCTTCCCTTTGGCTTCAAGCCACGTAGACCCATAGTCCCTCTGGTGGCCCCTTGGCCTGTGTGGTGATTAGTGCTTCCTCTATCTCTTTTCATCTTGTTTGCCACACAGTTAGTAATAGCACAGACTCTGGAGCCGGGGAGCTGGGGTCTAATGTTAGCACAGCAAAGCACTGAACAAGTGAGTGAATGAATTTGTTAAGAAGAGCCACCTCTTAAAGCTGTATTGTTTAGGGCAAGTTTCTTAACCTCTCTGTGCTTCAGTTTTATAATCTCTAAAATAGAGATGATATCAATATCTGTTTCCTAGGATCAGGGTGAGGAGTTTAATAATGTGAAGTACTTGGGGAAAATACTTGGTACAGAGTAAATTCTATATAAATGTTAGTTATTATTCTTATTAGCTTGATTGATCTCTTCCAAAAATTTTTTATTACATGGATTTTAATCAGCCACCTCAAATTATTTTGGGAAAGGAAAGGAAACAAAGAATTCCATAATGTGAAAATTAAAATGTAGAATCAAAGTGACTATTCATTTAAACTCAAATAGTATCTTAATTTCTACTTTAATTATCTGAATGTTTTGGGTAAAACTGCTGCTTTGCCTGGATTGTTCTGGATGATAATGGCCATTTCTGTACTTCTTGTGAGCAGAAACTCTCCCTATTTTTTCTTAAACATTGAGCACAGAGGTAAGGCAACTGAAGCCAATTGTGGCTTAAGTGAATGTTAGGACTAATTTTAAGAATAATTCAATCCTCGGTTGCCACTCCTTGAGCCTTTTCCTTTCCATTTTATTTTAAATGTATGTAACCCAAGTGCTTCTGGCATCTTCAAAATGTCAGTGAGATCCACAACAAAACTACATTCTGATTCAAACTCCAGTTCTTGCTGTTCTGCAACTCTCCTGGAAGCTTGTGAATAAAGGACCATGGGCAATGGACCTGGAGCCCGGCTCTGAATAGCAGCCTGGGAGGCCCTTCTCCTGTACCCTAGCCAGGTGGCTATGCCCCGGCAGAGAGCCCTGGCTCCCTGAGGGCTGGGCTTTGCTTCAGGAGCAGCAGAAGCCAAAGAGAAAAATGGTTCTGTTCCAATGTGCCTTGTCCCTGCCAAGTTTAGTGTCTTCTTCCAGAACAGAAATTTCAGGCACTAGATTCTCAGTGTGGGGCTTGCTTTAGAGCCTAGCCCTTATGCTGGGCTAAGCAGATAAAATATTAAGCACCAGTGCACTCCCTGAGTCATTAGCACTGAATTCACAGGTAATGAATTCAGCTCAAGGCTATTTGGGGCTGGTTGTTTTTATTTCCCACCCACAGCATACACCTTACACCTTAATGAAGTCTTGCTGCACAAGATGGAGGTACACAAACCGTGTCCTCAGAAGGCTTGGAATGTCTCTTCTGCCAGACATTGCAGTCCTTGGGGCTCCAAACCCTTTGCTAGGAGCTGAGAGGAAGGAAAGAATCACATTCCTGTCTAGTTTCACTGATGGGAAAACTCTACTTCTTAAGCCAAACTACTAATTTGAAAAAATTTGGAGGGTTTGAAAAAAAAAAAATCTAAAAAAAAAATGGATTAAAAGTTAAGTGGTTCACCTTCCATAATTATTTTAAATTGCTTCATTAAATACTTATACTCTCTACTTCTTCCATTGATCCCAGGAGGCTGGTGGCTTTAGTCCCATCATCTCTGAACTCGCATTAGAGAAGTCAAGTCTCAAGAGAGGAGAGAGTCAAATCTCAAGCAAATAGAGACAGATTTTGAAGGTGGTCTCAGATGCTGGGCCTGGTGTTGAAGCTTCCAAGTTTTTCTCATCTGAACTTGGTCTAAACTGATGAAGTGGGGAATGGCAATCCCCAGTGTCTGTCCTCCCCAGAAAATAAGTGAAGTAAGTAATGACTAACTTACACAGGGCTACCCAAACATTTTTAGCAAAAGGGAGAAGCACATTTCCAGTCTAGAGAAAGTATCCACTAGATGGCTAAGTTTTGTAGCCCAAAGTGGGTTGTGGAGCTGCAAGACTTTGGAATGGAGTAAATTCCATTCATTAAACTGTCAAAGAAACTTTGTTTCATGTACAATTGTGATCACAGGCATGCGGGGAGGGTTGTAATATCAGACTTTTGCTGATTGCATTTTGGAATATAAAAATCATACAGTTTAAATATAAGGTATTATTTGAAACTTGTTTCTCTGTACTGGACTCATGAAGTCAGCTACTAGTTATTTCCTGCCTGGCATTTATGAAGGCTCTGTTGGTCTTTTAATACAATGCTCTGAATCATGGTGAGGGATTGTAGAGATTGTGCTCAGGAAATTATCTTCAAATATGCAAAAGAGTAAGTTAATGTGGGGTAAGCTCAACTATCTGATCTTTAAATCCAGAACAACGCTGTAAGAACATAGAATAAGGGGTTAGTATGGGGAGAGAAAATTACTGTACTCTAATGTACTGCAATGATAAATCCATTTGAGGATGAATATATTATGGCTATATGCTGAGCTGTGGCTAATGTAGTATAGCAAATCATTGAACAAGTTAGTGAATGAATTTGTCTTCAGTGATTATCAGGTATTGGGACTGTTTCTGTTGTTTGAAAAACCCAACCCAAACTGGCTCAAGAAGGAACTAATTTCCTGATGTAACTAAACATTCCAGGCACATCTGGTTTCAGGCAAGGCTTTATTTTGCAGGGATACTGGGACCAGTCTAGGTACCTGTTGATGTGGCTCTGCTGTCTGTTATGTGTTGGATTAATTCTTAGACTCCACAAGGTTTATAGGTGGTTATTAGCAGCTATTTACTTTTGTTATGTTCAAATTAAGGTCCAGAAGTTTCATTAAGAGCTTCATGACATCTCATTAGTTCTGATCCCTTTCTCTGAACCAGTTGTGGTAGCCAGCAGATCCTCAAGCTTTGATTGGCTGGCTTTAGGTCATAGATCATGAATGAAGTTAGGCTTGGAGTCAGTTCTGCCATTATTACTATGGATGGAGAGTGAATCTAAGTGGACATTCAGAACAGAATGGGGAGCTGATAAAGGAGGTAAGGTGAACAGATGCTAGAGGGCCAAAACCCAGTATTTTCTATACTTAGAAAAGTCATTAATGGTAGCAATAAAGGGATATAATACATTAATACAAACAAATATTTTTTAACTTTATTTTTTGTGATGCCAGGAATCAAACCTATGGCCCGGTGCATGGTAGGCAAGTGCTCTACCACTGAGCTACATTCCCCAGCCCCTCAAAAAATTTTAAGTAGAATTGAAAATGCAACAGTACCCCAGTGAATGATTATTAGTCTTCTGTTTTAGAGATATCCCTGCATCTTTTTCTTTCATGTACATACTTCAGAGAAGGTATATTAGTTAAAGACCATTATGACATTCAGCTGTGGTGAAAGACCTAAAGTTTCCATTAGTTGTTACCAGCTAGGCACAGAGGCCATTACACAAAAACATACCAGTGCCAACCTGCTTCTGCTCTAGTTCTTATCTTTCCTGTGTTGCCCTGGGATAGTTGTAGTAAAAAAATAAAATCCCAGGAGCTGGGTTAGGGGAGTCTTCAGTAGTACATAGCCTGGGAGATGATCACCCTCCTCAGTCTTCAAAGGCATTTAGGAGAATTGTGCAAGGAATAGCAAGGGAAAAATAATAACAACTCAAATGTAGCTGAACTCTGAACACTGAGGCAGAGCTGTGCATTTGCAAACCAAGGGAGAAACAACTGTCAGGATTAGTTTGCCATTTTTCTGGATTAGTTTTCTGGTGACCAGAAAAATGTAGCTGGTCTACCATGAACCAACAGAAGATTTCTGAAGCCTTGGTGCATTTGCTTTTTCCTCTACCTGGACGACATATTCCCAGCTTTCCACATGCATGGCCCACATTTATCCTTCCGAGTAAACTTCCTCATTCCCTCACTTAGCTCCTTTTTCTCAACAGTTGGTTTATCTCCTTTACAGCACCTTTTGTAATTTGAAATTATTCTGATTATCTATTTCTATTGCTTGTATCTCTCCACTAGAATTATGCTCATAGAAGGCAAGGGCCTTGTTTATATCACTCACTTCTTAATCTCTGGCATCTAGGACAGTGCCTGGCACATGTAAAGGATCAGCAAATACTTGTTGGATAAATGGGACACAGAAAGAACAAAGTGTGTTGGAAATAAAATAGCCCACTTTGCCAAATAGAAACAGTTATGAATTGTCACCACATCTGCTGGGGGTTTTAAATGTTTTTGTGTGATAGACCTTTCTGGCAGTTTGGTGATGCCTATATATCCCTTCTAAGAATAATTTAAAATGCATTAAAACATTTTTATTAAATTTTCAATTAAAACCAATTATGTCAGAATGCAGTTATCAAAATATTTTAAAATATGTGACATAGAAATATATGTGCTTCTTTTTTAATGTAGAAAATGAGATCTAGTGATGGAGCTAATAATTAACATGATTTTAAAGTAATGGTGAGAGTATATATATATAATAAACAGTATGTATCAAATATTATATAGCAATATCAAATGCTAACCATTAGAGAGCTGTATGTAGATCATTACTAGAAGTCATTTAGTTCTTTTTTAAATAAAATGTTGTTGCCCTTAGGGAAAACTGAGCTGAAGAACTTCTTAAGTACTGTTAAGGAAAAAGAATCTGACTTGGTAACCCCACACATATTGTAAGTACTATTCTAGTTCTATGATTGGATGAGTGAGGAACAAAAAATTCCGGAACAGATGCTGTATGTAGGGATAAACTGTTTAGCTCAGGTGGATCAAGACCCTTCACATTTGTGGAGAAGTTGGACACCAGACAGTTCTCTTTCACAACATGCTTACACATCATATCTTCCTTTCTCAAGGGAAAAGAATCAGTTTATCTGAGTGCAAGTAAGGTCAGTAGAGTAAAGGAAGGAGAAGAGGGAGAGGGAAAAGTGGAGGGAAAGGAGGGACATGAATGGGAATTGAAATGGGGTAAATCAAATTCCATGCATGTAAGATGTTGTCAAAATGATCTAACTACTATGTATAACTATAATTCTCTAATAAAAAAATGGAAAAAAAGAATCAGTTTATCATGAGTTTTCTCTTTTCCAGAAAATAATAAAATAGATAAATCTCAGTGGCTGTGATGTAATGCATTTAACATATCTGGCATTATATTTTATGACAATTTCATAGTTTGTATTTTATTTTATGTGGGAAGAGATTCACTCAGTAACTGTTAGTTTAGAAACATGTAAAAGGAGCAGGAATTACAGATTTTATTCTTTGCTCTTACTCTTAATCAGAAAAGATATGACCCTATGAGGAAAGGTCCCAAAAGAGAACCAAGATCACATGGTAGACTGCCCCCCCTACAGGGTTGCATTTATGCACCTCAGAAAACCATCCATGATGTTCCTCAAACTGGAAGATGAGACTATGCGAGTGAGTGCATCCATTTCAATAAGGGTTTCAAAGAGATGTTTAAGAATTTACTTTTCACTGTGACCTCAGGACAAACTGTGATCCTCATACAAACTTTTTCCTTGATTCTTCTAAGGTATCATTAAGAATGTAGAAACATGGCTATAACTTTAAATTTTTTAAACATTGTGAGGTAGAGTTATTTTAAATGTGAGGGTCACATTTTTGGGGTGTTTTCAAAAAATATCTGTACTAGCAAGGGAAAGATTTTCTCAAATTAAGTTTGACATGTGCATCAGTGAGTATTTAAGAGGTTTTGTCTTGGCAACAAACAACCTCCAAACATGTTTAATCCAAGGAAATGTTATCTCATACATATTTTCTTGTGGTCCAACAGAGGAATTACTATTGATTATAGTCAGTTGGAGACCAAGGCTGAGAGACCCACTATCTTGATACATGCTTGCAGCATCTTTATACTGATAGAAGGGAATATGGAAATCTGTCTCATTGTTCCATACATTCCTTTTCACATTTTACTGTCTAAGTAGCATAACCCCACTGCATTTCAAAGGATGGGGAAGTACAAGTTTACTATGTGCCTGGGAAGAGGAGAGCTGGGAATATCTGTGAAAGTACTTATGCCAGTCCACCCTCTGGTTATCATATATAGTTGGCCCTCTAGGTCTACAGGTTGCACATCCCAAAATTCAGCCAACCACACACTGAAAATATTTGAAAAAAATTGTGTCTGTACTGACCATGTACAGACTTTTATTTTTGTCATTATTCCTAAACAATAAAGCATAATAACTAACTACATCATATTAAGTACTGTAATTGAAAGATAACTTAAAGCACATGGGAGGATCCCAATAGGCAATATGCAAATACTAGACCATTTTATATATAGGACATGAGCTTCCATGAATTTTGATGCTCATGGTAGATCCTGGAACCAATCCCCCAGGAATACCAATGGATGACTGTATTTTGTTCACTCCCTGTGCCCAAGAGAGATAACACCAAAATTCTAACCAATGATAGCATCAAGCTCAGAGGTCAGGATTTCTGAGGGATATGCTGTTGTCTCTAATTCAGATCTAGATATGGCTCTTCTTAAACCAGAGATTTGTGGATCAAAGATATGTTATGTTCTTTCTATATGCCTAATATATAAGGGTGGAATGTGGACTTAAAAACCTTAATTAAAATTAACATTTAAAAAAGAGCAGAATAAATATACCTAGGAATTTTGCCATCTCTCTGGGCGGGAGTGGGAGAAGATTGAAATATTCCTCCATTCGACTTGTTTCTGCTCCTCGTTCCTCTCTCTGAGAGGTTTTCCTTTCCCTATCATCTCCCTGGTCACACGGGCAGAGAGTACTGGAGATTGTGCCCTCCCTGGGCACTAGCAGCTTGCTTACTCAGCTGGCGAAGTCTTACTAGCTTCCTTTGTAGGTAGCCCAAGGGTAATTTTAAGCCACAATCACAGTCTGTTTAAATCAGGCTGGTGGTTCTATTGACAGCACAACCCTCTCCAAGACTTGGTTAGCTTCTTTTGTATTTTGAGTTTCTAATCAGCCTCATATGCCAAGAACTCACTCACCATGTCTTTCCTGACATGGTTCCTAGATGTACTATAATTCTTTGCTTTCTATCCTTCATGTTCCCTCATTCTTCTCTATTTGCTTGTGGGTTCCTTGGATTCATCAGGCTTCAAAGGGAGAGTCACACTCTTGAATGTTTTTGTCCAATTGAAAGGATTTATTGGGCCTCTTCTCAGTTGGAAACAGAGACACCTTAATCCATTCAGAGGTTTTTGTTTGTTTTTCTTGTTTTAAATTCTGTGTGATTTACAAGTGTTATTGTCTATCTTTGTTATCATAACCATCTTGGTGTGAAGATATATCTCATAGTTTTGATTTGTATTTCTCTGAGTACGAACATTAACAGCTTTTCATGTCCTTATTGATCATTTGCATATCTTTTTTGGTGATATGGCAAGTACTTTTTCCACTCTTTCATTGGGTTTTTACCTTTTTGTTGAATTGTAAGAGTTCTGTATATTCTAGATATGTCTCTAATCAGATATATGATTTGCAAATATTTTTTCCCATTCTGTATGTTGTCTTTCACTTTCTTCTTGGTGTCCTTTAAAGCACAAAATTTTAAAATTTTGATGATTTCCATTGTGTATATGTACTACAGTTTCTTTATCCATTCATCTATTGAAGGACATCTGGGTTGCTTCCACAGTTTTGCAATTGTGAATTGTGCTGCTATAAACATTGAAGTGGCTGCTTTACTGCAGTGTGCTGCTTATAATTTTGTGCAAAGTTAGAAAAATTATGATTGTAACAATTTTTTTCTATTTGCCTCAACAAATGTTTTCAGGGAATAGTGTGTACAGCTTCTGAAAATTTGTTTTTTTCTGTTATGTTTGATAACATGTATTAAAATGCAACTTTTGAGAAAAAAATAAAATAAAACATTTTGTGTGGCAAAAAAAAAATTTTGATGATTTCCAATTTATTCTTATTTTCTATTTGCTTTGTTTTTGGTGTTGTGTATAAGAAACAAATATTATGAAGATTATGAAATCCAAAGTTATGAAGACTTATTCCTATATTTTCTTGTAAGAGTTTTTTTTTTTTTTTTAAGTTTTAGCTCTTCCAATTGTGTCTGTCTATAATGTACTTTGAATTAATTTTTGTTTATGGGGTGTGGCATGGACCTAAATTCACTCTTTTGCATATGGCTGTCTAGTTTTTCCAGACTTTTTTTTGAAAAGACTATTCTTTCTATTATTGAATTATCTCATTATCTTTGCTGAAAACCTTTCTCCTCCAACTTCTTCTTCTGCCTCTCTTCTCTTCCTCTTTTCTTTCTCTCCCTCTTTGAATTCAGTTGTTATTAGTCATCCATCAGTCCTATTTTCCTACACACATGCTCTTTTTTTCTTGACCAATCTTTCTTTTATGTAGGTTTCTCTCTTTTTAATTGTTGGTTATTTTGGACTCAGATCCATTACCCTAAGTAGAGGAGTTGGTTAAGCAGGGAAAGATGACATTGTTTCTCTCACTGACTGAGTAGTGAACAAAAAAGCAGGCTGAACATCCCCTAATGATATACCTGGAGTAAAGTCCCAGCTCTCTTCTTAACACTCTTAGCTCAGGCTTAGAAAAGCAATGACCCAGAAGACACTTCTGCATTTCTGTGTTTATTGTGGAACTCTTCACAATAACCAGGAAATGGAAACAACCCAAGTTTCATCAACTGATGGATGGATAAAGAAAATGTGGTACATAGACACAATGGAATACTAGTCAACCAAAAGAGAATGAAATCCAGTCACTTGCAGCAACATGAATGGAACTAGAGGTCATTATGTTAAGTGAATTAAGACAAGTACTGTGTGATCTCACTGATATGTAGACCCTCAAAATGTTGATGTCATAGAAGTTGAGAGTAGAATGGTGGTTACCAGAGGCTAGAGAGAATAGGGAGGAGAGAGAAATGGTGAAAGATTGATCAATGGGTACTTAGTTATAGTTAGATGGGAAAAATAAGTTTGGTGTTCTATTGCACAGTGGGTGGATTATAAATAATGATGATGTTATGTAGATTTCAAAACAATTCCATAAGAGAATGTTTTGACTATTTTTTGCCATACAAATGCTTAAAATTTGAAGAAATATATGTTTACTTTGATTTGACCTTACATAATGTGCACATGTATTGAAACATCACATGGTACCCCATAAATATATGTGGTTTTATGTGTTAATTAAAAATATAAACAAATAAAAATGCAGAAAAAGACACAGCTTATCTATTCAGCTTCTTTGGGTCTCTTAAATAAAAGAAGAACCATACATTTATAGGAAACCACAGTTTATATTCTTCTCTAGGGTCCCAATATGATTCTGAGTTCTTCCCAGAATCTACTACTTTGTGGTAAGCAGAAGAATGTCTGCTTATCTTAGTTGCTCATGCTGCCCACAGCAAAAATTCTCTCCATCAAGATCCCCACAAAGTCTGAGGTCTTTCTTGTCTGTGATCTTCAGTAGCATATTTCTTTAGCAGAAGCAATAAAGAAATGAAGTTGGGTATGTGTTTTCATCAATACCTGAATAAATCCCTATATATTTTAAGAAGCAATCTGAAAAGGCAAAATATAATTTCAGTGATGGTTGTGCTTGTGGTGATGAAAAATTGACAAGTTTCATGACTACCAGAAAAATATCACATTTAAAAAAATGGATATGAAATTATTTGTGTTTTGGCATTGTATTAGTTAGGGTTCTCAAATAGAGACAGAATCAATATGAGATATATAGATTAGATAGAGATATATAAGAGGGGATTTATTAGGAGAATTGGCTCAAGGGATTATAGAGGCTGAGAAATTCTCAGATAGGTAGTCCACAACCTGGAGAATCAGAGAAACAAGTAGCATGGCTCAACTCAAATCTGAAGTCTTCTGAAGCAAGGAGGCCAATGGTGTAACTCTCAGTCTGAAGTCAAAGGTCTGAGAATGTGAGGGACTGATGGTGTAAGTTGGATACAAAGGCTGAAGAATCTGGAGTTCTGTTGACCAAAGGCAAGCAAGATAAGAGAGCTGCTTTGGGAAGGAGGGGAGAGAGATCCAGCCTTCTTCCATCTTTTTGTTCCACATGGGCTCCAGTCCACCATTGATGGTGACTGTCCACATTGAGGGTGATCTTCCCCACTGGCTTCAGTCTACCAATTCATATATCCATCTTGCTTGAAAACACTCTTGCATCTCGCAGGCTGCTGTGGTTGGACTATTCCCTCCCAAACACATATTGTAATTTAATTACCATTTCAACAGTATTGAGAGGTGGGACTATTAAGGGGTAATTAGGTCATGAGGGCTCTGACTTCATGAAAAGACTAAAGCTGTTAGTGTGGCAGTGAGTTAGTTACCATGGGAGCTGGTTCCTGGTAAAAAGATGGGTTTGCCTTCTTTTCCTTTCTGTCTTACACATGCTCACTTGCCCTTCTGTATTGTTATAATACAGCACAGAGACCCTTTGCCAGATGCTAGTGCCATGCTCTTGGACTTCCCAGCCTCCAGAACTATATGCCAAATAAGCTTCTATTGTTTATCAATTACCTAGTCTGTAGAATGCTGTTATGTATGTAACATAAGGAAATGGACTAGACACAGACATATTCAGAAAAAATGCTTGCTATCCCTCTATCTACTCAAGCTGTCACCTAAAATTAATTATCACAGGTGTTATTTTGTTCTGAAACTATTTACACAGATTTTTAAAATCTAAAATCAGGCATCAACATTAATTCTTGGCTTGGTGACATTTCTTTTTTTTTTTTTTTTAAATATTTTATTTAGTTGTAGATGAGCACAATATCTTTATTTATTTATTTTTATGTGGTGCTGAGGATCGAACCCAGTGCCTCACGTATGCGAGGCAAGCGCTCAACCGCTGAGCCATAACCCCAGCCCCATTGGTGACATTTCTTAAGGATATTTATTAATTATGAAAAGAGACTTCAGGTTGTTGCTAAAATATAGAAACCAAGTATCAAGGGTTAGTTTTACCATAATTAAATGAATCAGAATGAAGTAATCAGAATGAAGCATTTACACTCACATTATTTGTAGTTACTATAGATTTTTGAAATGCTCTTAAGCTATTCTGTCATTAAACACAGATATCAATAAAATATGTTTAAATGTTAAAGTTCATTGAGTAGCTGAAAACAATGGAGAATTTCTCAATACACTTCAGTTTATACTGTATGCTTATGGAATGGCAGATCACTGTATGCCAACAACTTCAAAAGTTACCCTGGAAAATCAAGTTATAGCAGACATTTATAAATCCAGATGAGTAGGATTGGGTATAAGAAGAAAAGAAGCAATCCAATTTAGTAAATAATTTAAACTTCAAATTTTTTGAAATAATCTTTAAATATATATATAGTATCTTCTCTAATATAACTTCTGAGGGGAGGGAAACTTGGTATCTTGTTTTTTAAAGTTTTTTTTTCAATTTTAATTTGTAAATAGTAGCATCTATTTGTGAGCAACAGGTTCAAATCCTTATTTTTTTCCACAATATAACATTCTTTAAGAATCTTGTTTATCTCATGAACTTAATTTATATTTTTTAAAAAATAATAGATTATTTCTAGACACATATACCTGCTCAAATTGAACTGGAAGGATACAGAAAACCCAATATCAAGTAATGAAATTGAAACAGCCATTAAAATCTTCCAACAAAGAAAAGCCCAAGACCAGATGAATTCTCAGCTGAGTTCTACTAGTTTTTTCTTTAAAGAACACCAGTCTTTCTCAAATTATTTCAAGAATGAAAGAGAGGGAACACTCTCAAATACATTCTTTGAAGCCAACAAAACCCTGATACCAAAACCAGACAAAGGCACATCAAGAAAAGAAAACTATAGACCAATATCCCCAATGAACATAGATGCAAAAATCCTTAATAAAATATTAGCAAACTGCATTCAAAAACACATCAAGAATATAATACACCATGATCAAGAGGGGTTCATCTCAGGGAGCAAGGTTGGTTCACTATACACAAATTAATACATGTATTTCACTTCTAAAGTATTAACAACAAGAATCATATGATTGCTGGGCACAGTGGCACATGCCTGTAATCCTAGTGGCTTGGGAGGCTGAGACAGGAAGATCTCAAGTTCAAAGCTAGCCTCAGCAAAAGTGAGGTGCTAAGCAACTCGGTGAGACCCTGTCTCTAAATAAAATACAAAATAGGGCTGGGGATGTGGCTTAGTGGTCGAGTGATCATGAGTTCAATCCCTGATACCCTCTCAAAAAGAATCATATGATCATCTCATGAGACGCAGAAAAGGCCTTTAATACAATACAGCACCCATTCATGTAAAAAATGCTGGAGAAGCTAGGGCTAGAGGAACTTAGCTCAACATTATAAAGTCTCTATATGACAAATCAAAAGCTTACACTATACTGAACAGAGAAAAACTGAAAACATTTTCTCCAAAATCATGAACCAGACAAGGATGTCCACTCTCACCACTTCTATTCAATATAGTTCTCAAAACTTGGGTCAGAGCAATCAGGCAAGATAAGGAAATTAAAAGGATACAAACTGGAAAATAAGAACTCAAATGATGTTTGCTAACGACATAGTTCTATATCCAGAAGAAAAGGCCAAAACAAAACACACACACACACACACACACACACACACACATACACACCGAACAAAACTCCACCAGAAGACTTCTAGAGCTGATAAATGAATTCAGCAAAGTAACAGGATATAGGATAAACATATATAAATCAATTATTTTCCTATACTCCAACAATGATGAGAGAGAAATCAAGAAAATCATCCCATTCACAATAACCTCAAAAACATAACCAACCAACCAACTGAACAACCAAACAAAAAAACCTTGAGAATAAGTCTAACCAAGAAGGTGAAAGATCTCTATAAGGAATATTATAGCATACTGAAGAAAGAAATTGAAGAAAACCTTAGAAGATAAAAAGTCTTCCCATTTTCTTGAATAAACAGAATTTATATTTTCAAAATGGTCACACTACCAAAAGCAACATATAGATTCAATGCAATCCCCATCAAAATACCAATGACACTCTTCACAAAATTAGAACCAAACCAAACCAAACAGTCCTTAAATTCATTTGGAAGAATAAGAGACCCAGAATAGCCAATCCCAAGTAAGAAGAGTAATGCTAGAGGCATCAAAACACCAGATTTCAAATTATACCACATAGCTATGGTAACAAAACCAGCATGGTACTAGCATCAAAATAAGCAAGAAGACCAATGGAATACAACAGAAGATATACAGACAAACTCACATTCTTACAGCCATCTGATACTTGACAAAGGTGGCAAAAATATATGTTAAAGATAGCCTTTTAAACAAACGATGCTGGGAAACCTGGATATTCACATGTAGAACAATGAAACTAGATCCCTATCTCTTATCCTGTATTAAAGTCAAATCAAAGTGGATCAAATACTTAGGAACTAGACCAGAAACTTTGCGACTACTAGAAGAAAACACAGGGGTCAACACTTCATTGTACTGATGCAGGCACTGACCTCAAAAATCTCAAGAAATAAAACCAAAAATAAATGAGTAGGATGTCATCAAATGAAAAAGTTTCTGCACAGCCAAAGAAATAATTAAGAACACAAAGAGAGAACCTACAGAATGCAAGAACAGCTTCTCACAGAGGACTAACATCCAGAATATATAAAGAATTCCAAAAGCTCAACACCCCCAAATCAAATAATCCAGCCAATAAACGGGTCAAAGAACTGAACAGACATTTCTCTAAAGAAACACACACACACACACACACAAATGACCAAGAAATATATGAAAAAATATTCAACATCTCTAGTAATCAGGGAAATGCAAATCAAAGTTATACTAAGATTTCATCTTCCTTCAGTCAGAATGGTAATTATCAAGAATACAAATAATAGTAATTGCTGGGAAGGTTGTGGGAGAAAAGATTCACTCATACATTGTTGGTGGGATCGCAAATTAGTACAACCACTCTGAAAAGCAGCATGGAGATTCCTCAAAAAATTAGGAATGGAACTACCATATGACCCAGCTATCCACTCCTTGTTATTTATACAAAAGAACTAAAATCAGCACACTATAGTGATAACAGCCACATCAATGTTTTTAGAAGCACAATTCATAATAGCCAAATTATGGAACCAGCACAGATGCCTGTCAATGGATGAATGGATTTTAAAAATGTGGTATATATTCACAATGGAGTTTTGTTCAGTTATGAAGAAGAATGAAATTTAACTGTTTATAGTAAAACAAGCAAAGGGAGAAATGGTATAGAGGCTGAATTTATAATTCAAGGGGAAGCAGAATTTAGATTTGAAAAGTTCTCAGCCTGGCTGTGAAAAGATAAAAATAGCATGTGTAGGGATTGGGAATGCAGCTCAGTGGTACAGTGCTGGGCTAGCATGCCTAGTGTGTGCAAGGCCCTGGGTTTCTTCCCTGGCATCATTAAAGAAAAAACATGTTTAGGAGAGAAAACCAAAAATAAAAATGATGTGGCCGAGAGACCATTTTGATAAGGACATTAGTAGTCTGGACAGAAAATTTCAGGTATTATTCATCAAGACAATGAGAGAATGACCCTGAAAGCATTTTAGATCTCTTTGAGGCTGCTGGCTATTCTCAGTCTCAAAGTGCCAGAGCCTTAAGGACATGGTTTCAAGGGAGGGAATCAGGGAGACTATGGGACCTCAAGACTCAAGCCTGGGGTTACCAGGGGTCTCTGCTCCCCATATTCTAACACAGCACTTTTTGGTGCTCTAGTTTTGGCTCAGGCAGGCTCAGGTGTGGCTCGAGCTTTCACTCCAGAGGTGGAAGCAATGAGCCTTAGCAGTTGTTATGGTGTGGATGTGAGGTGTCCCCCAAAAGCTTATGTGTGAGACACTGCAAGGTTTGGAGGAGAAATGATTGGGTGATAGCCTTAACCTAATCAGTGAATTAATCCCTGATGTGATTAACTGAGTGGTAACTGGAGGCAGGTGGAGTGTGGCTGGAGGAAGTGGTTCATTAGAGGCGTGGCTATGGGGTATATATTTTGTATCTGGAGAGTGGACTGTCTCCTTCTCTGCTCTCTGATCATCATGTGAGCTGCTTCTCTCTGCCACATTCTTCTGCTATGTTGTTCTGCCTCTCACCTGGAGCCCCTGTAAATGGAGCCAGCTTTCTATGGACTGAGACCTCTGAAACTGTGAGCCCTTAAATAACTTTTCCTCTTCTACAGTTGTGCTGGTTGGGTCATTTAGTCACAGCAGTGAAAAAGCTAACTAAATCAGCCGTGTCTACGTGGTGCTAATTCTACACGCATACAGAGTATCAGAGCTCTAAAGCCGTGACTGTCTCCACATTGTTTTCAAAGTATATCATGGACCATCTCAGAGACCAGGAAAAGACTTGTTGTAGAGTCAGGGCCACTGTAAAGTGTCCCATTATGGCAATGCTCAGTGAAACTGTGGGCTTGGGGTCACCAGAGAGAACTGCCACTAGGGAAATGCTTCGTGGAGTCGTAGGATCAAGACCACCTCCAAGATCCCAGATCTGTAGAGAAAACTACATGCGATATCACCTTGGGAGAGCCACAGGTATCCAACCTAACTGTGAGAGCCATCATGTGAGCTGCATCCAGCAAAACTGTGGAGGTGTGGTCACCCAGAGTTTTGGAGGGCCACTCCCCACCCCAATGTGTCCGGAATATGGGACATAGATTTAGAGAAGATTTTTCTACAACCTTAAGATTTAATGGTGTTCACCCTGTTGGGTTTAAGATTTACTTGGGACCTGTTTTTCCTTTTAATTTTTTTAATTTTTTCATTTCTATTTCTCTGTTTTGGATGAGACTGTCTACCCATATGCCTCTCTCACCATTGCATTTTGTAAATATGTAAATTGTTTGATTTCATGGGCTCAAAGATTGAGAGAAATTTGTCTTAGGATGCATTGCGCCTTGAGTCTCATTTGTATGCTATTTAGACAAGACTGGATTTAGACATTAAAATTGATGCTGGAATAAGATTAAGACTTTTGCAAATATAGGATAGGAGAGTGTCTTGTATGAATTTGAGGGACAAAGAATGGAATGATATGGTTCGAATATTCCATCCCCTCCAAAATTCATGTAGAAACAATTATCAATGCAACAGAATTGGGAGGTTTGGCCCTTGGGAGGTGAATGGTACCCTCAAGAAAGGATTTGACTGGGAGGAGTTTACACACTTTCTGTCATCTGAGAGCACAGCATTCCTCCCCTCTAGAGGATGAAGTATTCATTCAGGGTGCCATCTTGGAAGGAGAGTCTGAACACTTATCAGACCATAGATCTGCTGGTGACTTGGTTGTGATATTCCCAGAGCTGTAAGAAATAAAGTTATGTTCTTTATAAGTTACCCAGTCTTAGACATTCTGTTATAGCAGCACAAAGAGACTTAGTCCAAATTTTAATTTTCAATTACAGACATAGATGGGCATTATTATAAATGCTGAGGTCTTTGGAACTATCTCATGTTAGTATCTACAGCCTAGATCAGTAGTTCTCAACCATGGCTTCATCCAAAAGCCATGGATCTGTGACTTGGATTCATTCAAGACCAATTAAATCAATGTCTGGGGCAGATGGAGGAATAAGCCATCAGGATTTGAATCTAAAGTGCATCCTGGTTATAATCACAACGCTGGGCTACCTGAACTTGATACTGTTTTGTGAGTGACATAGTATAATCAAAGTCTGGAATCAGATGAGGCTATAGAATTACATGGTCTTTCTTATACTAGCTCTTCAATGGCTTATTCTCTTATTGTGCTTCTTTTGCAGAACATTGATTTTTTTAAATTTGTATTGGGAAGGAAGATGATCTCCCTATCTTAGTCTGTTTTCTATTTTGATAACAGAATATCTGAGTTTGAGATATTTATAGAGAAAAAAATTATTATGTCATGTCTATTTATAGAGGAAAAAAATTATTATGTCAAGTCCAAGATCAGGCCTTGTATTACATGATGGAGGAAAGAGGAAAGACCAGTGTGTGTGTATGGAAGAGACAAAACACGAGGGGTAGTCTCACTTTATAGCAGCCCACTCTTGTGATAAATAACCCCTTCCCATAACCAACTCTCTCTCTTGAGAATGACATTAATCCTTTCAGGAAAGCAAAGCCCCCAAGACCCAAAAAACATTTGTGTGTGTGTGTTTGGGGGGGGATGGGTACTGGGGATCGAACTCAGGGCCTCCTACATGCTAGACAAGTGCTCTACCATTAAGCTATATCCCTAGCCCTCTCCGTTTATTTTGAGATAGGGTTTTGCTAAGTTTCCCAGGCTGGCTTGAACTTGTGATCCTCCTGCCTTAGCCTCCCCAAATAGCTGGGATTACAGGTGTGTGCCACTGTGCTCAGCCAATTTTTTTTATTTAGTTTTTTATGGTGCTAGAGATTGAACCCAGGGCCTTGGGAATGCTGTGTACGAGCTCTATCACTGAGTTATACCCTCAGCCATCTGCAAAATTTTTAATAGTTGACAAAGGGCACGATACATATTATCAGCATTTGATATTTCACCTTGAAGGATGAATGGGAGTTCAACAGGCAGAGAAATTTGCAGTCAAAAAACAGGAAAGAGAAATTTGGAGTAATAGAATTCTAGACCCAGGAAACAATAGAAACAAATGATATAGGAAAATGATACAAAATATATTCCAAAACAATAGTAAGATTGTTGGAGTACACATGTAAATGCAGGGGGACAAGAGGTTAGATTATTTTTTACATTGGTAGTGGTCCTGCATACCAGTCTGAAGATTCTGTACTTAAACTGGCACTGCAAGGGCCACAGGGAGATGATGGTTCATGAGCAGGAGTGTTAAATGTGTTTGGAGAGGCTCTCCGGAAGTACGTTGTGGGATGGATTAGTTTAGGGAAAGACAGCTTAGTTGAGAAGTGATTGCAAGAGTCTAGGCAAATGGTGGTGGTGTGGTGGGGGTGACAGTGGGGATAGGAAGGACAGATGGGTTGGTTTAAGGAGCATTGCCACAAGGAAGAGAGAGATTCAGGAATTCAGGCATGCGGCAGGTTGATGTGCAAGTGTTTGGGGGTAGATGGGAATTTCTTTCTTACCTCACACCTGTATGTACAAGGGCATAAGAATGGCCAGAAGGGGATCTGCACTTAGAAATAGAATCTGGATCCAGTAACCAAGAGAGAAAACTCAGAATGGCACCCACCCTGGGGCATTTAGGGCGTGTGGCAAGGGATGTGGGGCTATGTGACACCAATTAAGTATCCACATTTAATACATTTTAACACATTTGTATCATGGGACATGTAGACACAGTAACAAGAGCATCTAGAACCTTTCAGTTCTACCTAAAGGCACTTCTTAAATTGACCAACTATATCATCCAGTCAAGAGTCACTTGACAGATGCCATAAATAGATCCTGAGTTATTCCCCTTCTGCACAAGAGTCATTTGTTAATTTTCACACTTCAATCATCTTTTTACCTTCTCCTCCAGCCAAAATAAACCCCCAGCAAAGCAAGGCAGCTCCCATTGGAAGTACCAAAAAGTCGTGAGTCTCCTGGATGACTGGAGTTTCCCTCACTGGTGGTGCATGACAGCTGCCTAATCTGCTTAGGCAGCTCAGCACTCACAGGTAACTTATATGTGACAGTGCCAACTGGATGGATTATAGTGTTCAACGCAAGTTCGCTCTTTCGCTAGAAATTCTTTGTGAATCTGGAGCCACAGAAGCAGTGTAATCCTGCTTGCCAGGCTGCGGTTTCCTAGCTCCCTCCTCCAGGGTGTAGACATCACACACTATGCCTCCGTAGTCCTGTCCTGAGGACATCGTAGCTTTTTGCCTTTTGATAGGCAAGTCCAAGTGTATGAAACTCTGTGTTAGGGCATGCTGGGGGCTACAAGCTGCTGCTCTGTGTACTTACCTTCACTGTGGGAAGGGCAGCAGTTCCCCTCAGGTGCTTTGTAAGGCAATCTGGAATCCTAGTTGCTTCGAGAACTGAATTGTACACCTGATCTGTAGCTTCCTAACACACCTCTAAGAACAGGTCTTTAGCTTGTTCCCACTGCCACTTTCGTAGCCTAAAACATGCATAGCTGAAGCATTTTAAAATAAAAGCTCTTTGCACATAGGATTAAATATTTGATGATCATTAAGCAAATAATGTCCACTCTTCACTGGACTAGTTCTTTCACTGGAAAGAACTAGTTTAGGGAAGGGAGAGGGAGAAAAAAAGAGAAACAAGCAGAGAGGTGAGGGGAGGAAAGGGAAGAGTTGCAGGAGAGTGAGACATGCAGAGGAAACAGGTAGATGGAGAGAGAGTCCTTCTGACTTCTCTGCTTTGGGTTTCAGTATTTTGTGAGTCTTTATTTCATCTCTGCCTTTGTATTCTAAGAGATTCCTTTATATTCTCCCCCCTTCTCTGTTTTAGCTAACCCAAGTCAGTTTCAGTTGTTTACACTTTAAGGGTCTTAACAATTGTGTTTCTTGTAACAAACCAGGCTAATTTCCTCTAAAATACAATTATGGTAATCTTTTTCCAATTCTCAGAAAAATGTAAGTTAATGAATAATCTACTTGATTTTGTGATTTTTCTCCCATAAATTATTCTCAAATCATTGGAAATTGTAACCACTTGCCTGGTTGTGAATACTAGCAGATGACAAAATGAACAAGCCAGGAAATGTTAATAGGAAAACTGAGAAGCAGCTCCTTGTATTTAGCTCACAACTAATTTTGCTAGACATGTGGCAATAATTTTGTTTTGTATATATGTATTTTTACACTTGTATGTTCATATGTACACATAGACATGTAGGTCTATATGATAGTTATATTTTCTGCTAGTGACACAGTTGCTAGTTCATCTGTTAGAATTAAACAGACTAATGGACGCTTCTGGCACCTGAAAAAGTTTGGGAACCACTATTTAAGACTTAAATCTCCTCTGTTTTCTTCATTCTCACCTTCCCCAGGCACTGCAGAGCCATGGGGACCTCATCTGTCTCTCCCATCACTATTTTGTCTCTTGCCAATCCAATTTCTAGCCTTTCACAATGAGAGCATCTTCATAACCCACACTGGCACTGTGCAGATGTAGGGTATCTGTTGTGTGCAGAGCAGAGGGGCTAAATGGGGAGAGCAGCCTTCCTCTCAAGAACCCAGGGGCTTGAGAGCCTGTGGGGACTTCTGAGAAGTTTGCTCAGTCCTGCGTCAGTCCCTATGAAGAACATGCACTCATTAGATTGTTTCTTTGTCTGGCTTAGATATTCCAGTATTTTAACAGTTGGGTGTGTGGCTAGGGTTGGGGTGTTTTATTAAATATAAAATCCATATAAATTAAACCTTGAGTTCACTTGTTACATGCTTTTCATAAATTGTTTATTGAACTTGCCATGAATGGTGTTCTGTTAACTAAAGGTAATTTTTATGTTTGTAGAATTCAAGACTGAATTGATGATTTTCTTGTTATTCATATGTTCTAATGAAGAGTTAAATGTTAATTATTGAATCTCCCCTTTCACAAAAATCTCTGTTCTTGGTGTAGATATCTGGCAAGTTCATTATTAATAAATCTTAGTTTTCTATAAATATGAGAATATGGCAATTATAACTCAATTTGCTGAAGTTTCAAGAGAGCCAGTTTTCCCTTGGGAAGGTCATTTATTTATTTATTCATTCTAACTTGGCATTTAAAAAGCTGTTGTTTATTGGATTTTCCTTATAGTTCTTGTGGTTTAGAAAATCACACAGCTCCAAATGGAGTTGTTCTCTTTTATTTGGTATTTTCAGACAGAAAAGTCTTTGTACTTAAAGCTGTCTTTGCCCAAGTTCTCCCTACCTTGATGTGTTTGAGAAGCATGTTTTTTTTCTAGAGCTAATGTATAAGACAAACAGGAAACATTTTTATGAAGTCTTTCCCTTCAATGTCATTTTCTAGACATAATTGTACAGTAGATGTTATTTTGCTTTGTAGGATTTTTTCCTCCTCTGTAAAAGGACTCCTCATCCTTTTACATCTGCTCTTCCGAGACCCCTTCGTGTCTAAAGTTTCTCAGTGGTGATGGGATGATGAGAGGTAAGAACAGAGTTTATGGGAGCCACTCACGGAGTCATTTCCAAATAGCCATGTACAAAACCACCTTCAGATATGTTGATTAAGTTGGTCTGGGTATGACCCAAACATGTATACTTTTACATTTATTTATTTATTGGTAAAACAATCCCTTTTATTATAAGAAATGTGCCATACTGGCCTGGATTTGCACTGCAAACTCTTGGTCAAGATAAGGTCAAATAAGTACAGCTGCAGGCCCTCTGCATAATTCACAATTCAGATGCACATGCAGAGCTGGGTAGGCAGAGAGCAACCAAGACAGACACGAAACATATATTTTTGAAAAGCTCCTCAAGTGATTCTGAAATGCTCCCCTGGTTTGGAATCACTGCTATAGTGGCTGCCTCTGCCTTTAATATACCCACCCTGTATCTTTTCTTTTTCCTCCAATTTCTTTTAGAACTCATAGAACTATGTAAACCCAGAGCTTATGTCATTTGCAAGCAGTATCTCCTAATTTCAATCCACCTTATACACTGCTTTCATGCCAATATTTTTTAAAAAGCTTGGTTTTATTATAATTGTTAGAAGTAATATTTGTCATACAAATTTCAAAACTCAGAAATATAAATATGGTACATTACAGTGGTTATGACCATATCCCAGATATAACCAGATCCAATCAGGAAAATGGAAACCACTATGACTATTTGAAATTTAAGAAGCTTAATGCAGGTGCTTCATTGTAGAAGCAATGGAAGACGATGAGGAGTTTACCAGGGTTTGGCAAGATTACCCGGTGATTAGAGATCAGGAAGCTACTAAACTGGCCAGAGGAAGGGAAAGGTAGCATTACTAGAACTCAGGGGCAGGGTCATCTGGGGGGAGCTAGAAAGGAGGCCAAGGGAGTGATGTGGCTGGTGCTGGAGAAAGTCTAAGCAAATAAGGGCGAGGATAAATACCATGGGTTTTCCTTTTGTTCACTCTTCAATCTTGTTTGTCAAATAGGGCCAGTGGGTCTATTTAGCCACACTATGATACAGAAAAGAGGAAGGGTGGGGAGAGAGTCTGAGGGTAAATTGGCATTGTCACTATCCACAGATTGCTGTAAGATTGATGTTTTCACAGTATGACTCTGATGACTTGGCTACCACATTAATTATTTATTTGTTTTTGATTCTATTAATTAATAGTCATGCAAAGTCAGATTCCTAGACCCTCTAAAATATGACATCTCCCAATCTTTGTAATGTCCTCCTCTCAAATATGCACCATGTTTTGTTCATGGCATCTCCTCTTTTAAAAAGGCCTCTCACCCTCCCTCATTTAACTTACATTTTCTTCTAAACTCATTTTAAGTCTCATCCCCCACATTATCTTTTCTAAACATCAGAGCTTTCTGTGGCTACTTCTTCCACAGCGATACATTTATTGCTGACCCCACTTATTTGTCATATTTTAAAAATTACCTGACCACATTAATTAAATTTTTAGGTATCTGTCCTATATCTCCAGATAGATTTTAAGGTTCTGAAGGGCAGAAAATGTCCATGTCCCAAGCACATAGTGCAGTACCTGTAACTTAGTGGGTAGCCAGTATTTTCTTATTGGAGTGATGGTTACATGGACGTCTATGTTTGTCAGAACTCACTGTCTGCTTAAGAGCTGTGCATTTAATTGTATGTAAGTTATATTTTAACAAAGAGAAGGTAATTAAGAAAATCTCTTCCCTGGAGATTTTGATATATTCTCAGTTACAATTATTCTATGGAGATTTCCATTTTAATTACAAATGATGAAACGGGATTTCAAATTAACACATATTTATTATGTGCCTTCATATACTAGACTCTACAGTTCACAGATGGAAATCACAGGAAGGGACTTTTTCAAAGTCACATTGCCAACCAATTAATTATTAGATGGGAAGCATATTCTAGCTTCCTAGTTAGATTATTCAATATTAAAGGAAAAGACAGGATGAGACACCAAGCCCGTATAAAGGGTCTGAGGATGCTAGAGCTTGCTGTCTCCCAGGACGTAATCCTAAACCTTCATTTGGGTTATGAGGAGCAATTTAGGAGCAGGAGGATTTTCTGTGGTGCTGGAAAAGGCCTGTGCTGACCATGCAGAGGCAGGGAATGTGAACTCAGCAGGAAGTGTCTCCAGTCTCCAGCTCTCCTGGCAGTCCTGTAACTTTACCCAAGTATTTCCCCCTGACTTTCAAGTCTCCCTTCTAGGGCTAGGCTTTTCAAGTTTAACCTCTGAGGCACCACGTCTGCCATGAGCATTTTCTTTTCTAAGGCATTTTCAGGGGCTATTTTACCACATTTTGAATTTTCTGGGGGCAGGAGTCCAGACTCACACATCTAACACAATAGGGGGGCTGAATGTTTGTGGAGTAATTCTACGTATTTAGCACCAAAGAAGAAACCATCCTCATTTCCATCAGAGACAGCTTTCAGTGTTATGCAAGCGCTTTGACGCAGCTTCATGAACTGCAGAATTAAATCTGTAACCACAAAAGAAAGAAGCTGATTTCTCATGGCCCTTTTGTAATTTCAGAAAGGTTTTGGGAAGTCTCTAAATTGAATTTAACTGTTGAGCACAGGCTGAACTTAAAACCCTCATCTGTTTTAAGTCACCCCCTTCCTCCCATAGACTGTACACTCATATGGGGTCTGAATCCGAAGTGCTCTGGCTGTGGACATGTGCTCCATGTGAAAGGCCAAGGAACCCCAGGGGCTGAGATTACTGCCTGCATCACCACATTCCTTTTGTTTGAATTCGCTGAGTTGAAAACCACTGAGTGGCTGCAGAATGCCCTGAGCAGAGTCCTACCAGGCCACAAAGGTGGGTGGAAAGAACACTGCCCCACAAGGAATGTCAGTGTTACTACTCAGTAGGGAAAAGAGAAGATGGAGAGAAAAACAGATATTTTTAATCACAGTATGCTCCAAATTTCCTACTTTAGAAGGAGGGTGCACTTAGCACCAATCTCAGAGCCAGACACCAGGGTAATTTATCTTTTTGTGTCCTGGTCTTCTCTGCACCAGTGATCTCATTGATACTCAGTAAACCTCCTCGAACACAAGGGAAGTACGTTTGTTAAACAGGATAATTTTTGTAACAAGTCACTGATATTTGGGGAGATGTTTGAGACAAGAAAATAAATTTCTGGCTGATGTCACGGAGGTGAGGGTGTGGAGGGAAGGGGTGAGGTGTGTATGTTCTTTTCTCCACAGTCATTCTGGGCCTCAGGATTCTTCTTCAGCATGACTCTGCCAGGCTTTAGTGTTTGTCCTTCACTGTATAAATTAAGCAGATAAATGGGAACAGAGTGCCTACGGAGGACCACACAGGGAGTTTAGGGGCTAGACTAGAAGTGTCTTAGCTTCACTTCTGCCCACATTCCACTGGCCGGAGCTCAATCATATGGCTTCAACCAACTTCAGGGGAGGCTGGAAAATGTCCAGTTTTTATGCCTAGAAGGAAAAAGAAAAATGGTTTCGCAAGCACATAGCACTGTTTCTGCCACAGTATATAACCAACCGTAGGTGGTAATAACATAAATCCTATATTTATTAAGATACTTAAATATCTATTGACAAGTGGGAAAGGAATATGTTCCATGCTAATTTTCCACAGTGGTGTGGGTATGGTTTCTGAGCATGTCAACTGTAGACAGTGGCCCATTCATTCTTATGCCATCTTCACGATCAATGCTGATTCCTTAACCTACAATTTGACAACTGGCACTGGTTACACAAATGTTTCCACAGAACTGATTTTCTCTGCAGTACCAAAATCAGACATATTTTGAGAACTGTCCCAAGTCTTCAGCTGATCAGGAGCTAGGACTCATAATTCCATAGCAGGACTTCTAAATTGTTTTCTTCTTCACTCTCTCAGACTACAACACTAAGCACAATGTTTAGTCAGTACATTCTATTGTCATTGAAATTGGAGATAGCAAAGATCAGTCATAAAACAAAGCCCCCAAATTTCTGTCTCCTTAGGCAGATAGTCACAGTTCCAAAACTAAGTCAGAAGCACCTGTCAGAAATAAGGCCTTCAATAGGAGCAGAGAGGAGATGTAGGTCCAGGTCTGGAATTCTGGGCAGGGATTCCTGAGCAGTATGGAGGAGCTTGAGAGTGCCAGTGTCCTTGGAAAATCTGAAAATAGAACAGTTTCAGAAGCAGATTTTTAGGGGCTATTTTAGATATCTTGGTACAGGCACCCCATGCATTTCCAACTGGATTTATTTCCATTGGTCTTAATGCAATGTCTAGGTTAAGGACTAGTGGATTCTCCTACCCAGCCACCAACTGGGTTCTTCTGGCCCATCAGGCATCCAAAATCTGTACGATGGCATAGCCTCAGTCAAACCATCTAGAAATTTCCTAGTTTCTTTATCAAAATCCAGGCACAAAACTAAAGGATTAAAGGGTAGTTACCCCAGTGATAACTAGAAATCCAGGCTGCCATCTCTCCCTGACACAGCCGTCATTCCCTAGAAAGCCACAATTTCATTTCCTAATGAGATATAGCTCAGTTCCAAGGACATTTTCACCTCTTTGCGCTCTGTATATTGTACTATGTCTCTGATTGAATAACTGTGAGGAGTTCTGGCCTGCACATTCCCATGTGGTTAATTGCAACAGCATGTGGCAGAAGTCCTTGCTGAATATGTAATCTGATGCCACTAATGTGATGGTGTCAGGTGCATAAAATGTTTGAATTAGTTGTTGTTTTTCATATGGAATAAATTACTTCATTGAGAGTTTGGAAATTTGCCAAATATTGAGAGCAAGGAAAAGTTCTCTTTTGCCATAAAAGTCCTTAGGACTTCTTGCAAATAAAAAGCCCCTTTAGTACAGGATTGCATGAGAAAGTGCTTCTCTGCACCTGTGTTTCATGCTTTAGCTTTGTGTAGGTAGGAGAGAAGGGTGGGAGGAGAGGTGCCTAGAAATCTCAGATGTGGTGGGGGTGAGGAGAGAGGTGAGATTAAGAGAAGAGAGCAAGGGGAAGATAATAGATTTCAAGAGGAGAGAGGAGAGAAAGAGACTTTGAGAATAAAGTATGTTTCATTCACTCGAAATTAATTCAAAAAATGCAGAATAGCTGGGCATGCACCTGTAGTCTTAACTCCTTGGAAAGCTGAGGCAGGAAGATTACTTGAACCCAAGAATTTGGGATCAGTTTGGACAAACAGTGAGACAAGTCTCAAAAACAAAAATGCAGAAATCGCCTCATAAATATAGTTCCTCAAGTCAAAAGAATGGTTTCTTATTAGGTGCCCTAGAATAGCCTCCCAAATAAATATCATTACCAGTGGACAAGTCACATAATCTCTTTCAGCTAGTTTCCTCCCATGCAAAATGGGGTCACTAATAGTAGGTACTACATAGAATTATTGTGAGGTTTACAATAGATGGTAACTACAGAGCAGTTAGCATAGGACCTATCAGAGTGAGCACTCAGTATAGTTTAGAGATGATGATGAGGATGCTGATGAAGATGATGAAAGATACCAAAGAGGATGCCACAAGAATCAAGACAATAAAATGCAGTTAAACAAAGTGATAGTTACTCAGATTTAAAAATTATCAGGACATTTTCAGGCTCATGGAAGAAGCAGAGGGTGAGTGCAGTTTATTTTCATATTTACCACCTACCTTCTGTTCCTGCAATCCTAAACAAAAAAGGGAGGTAAAAACTAGGGGAAATGTCAGCACCTGCATTTTTGGGACATTCTGGTACAGTGTTAGAGGGCATTAAGAAATAATCTTTTATGAAGAATTGTATTGAAACACCTAAGACAGGTGAGTGTTTATTCTGTTTTTAAGGACTTTCTCAATAGTGGGGTTCAGAGTCTAATTATCTGGATGTTTAACTTAAACACCATTTCAATCTGGTTCTGATCTTCCTGGCGATGCACAACAGCTGTAGTTCTAGAAAATAACCCCTGACCCACAGAGTTAGAAGATAGGAATAACATCCATGCTACAACCTAGCCATGCTAAACTAGGCTTAGCA
This sequence comes from Geosciurus inauris, assembly GCA_004024805.1. NCBI lineage: Eukaryota > Metazoa > Chordata > Mammalia > Rodentia > Sciuridae > Geosciurus > Geosciurus inauris. Next base: position 42,259 of record PVHX01004438.1, on the reverse strand, counting down.
CAGTTTCCTAAAGGTGAGCTTAAGGTCGTGTGTCATCTGCCTTCAATCAGAGATGTTTGTGGGGAAAATGAGAAGCATGTCATGCCGCAATGTGGTCCAGCTGTCTGAAGAACCTCCAGGGAAGAGAATCAAGAGACAATAATGCAAAGCAGGCAGAGTTCAAGGTGACTCATGTGGCTTCTCTGGATTGGCCCATTCTGACATCAAAATAGCCATAACAGAGTGGACTTTCCATAATGGAAGTTCAGGCTGGAAAGTCTCTTTTGGACTCATGTGGGGTTAGATCCACGGCAAAGCCAAATGTGAATCCAGATATAATGGGGGACTACTACTGCTTCCATCGGCTCCTTCCAAGCCCTCTTTTCCAAATCTTCACACCTCTGAAGTCAAGGAGAACTAATCTAAACCCCAGGCTATAATTATAGTCTGACTCACAGTGTATGCAGTCCAGGGATCTCTCTCCAGGTGTTATATGCCAGTGTTTTTCTGATAGTCCATTCTCTACCTCCCATAAATAAATAAATAAAACAAGAGTACATCTTTTGTGACTCAGGCATCACGTGTTCCAACATGTGCATGTTTTCCATTTAATTGGTCCTAAATCCCTTATTCTTCACGTTTTAGTTGTACAGTTTGTTTTAGGTCTTTAAGTATGTAACTTGCACCTGGAAAACGGAGAGCACATCTCTTTTATCTTTATTTCTCTACTGCCTTAAATACTGCCAACATCATAGGTAAATGACAAATGCTTTGTGAGCAAATGAATAAATAAAGCACAAAAATGTAGAAAAAGGAAAGCAACCATCTTTTTGCTTACACTGATTTTTATTTCAGATCCTAAATCGGGGGCTTTAATGCACCAATCTGCTTACACACAGCTGGATGCAATACCCTTGGTTTTCCTGGTACCATCTGTGGGCTAAGTCATCCCCTGAAGGCCAAAACAGAACAAAAGAAGCATTGGGGAAAGAGGGAAGGAGGTGTAGAAACTGGACAGGAAGAGGTGTTTAAGGGAAATGGTGTACATTAGCAGATGTCACAGAGATTTATTTCTTTTTCTATGGGGATTTACTCTAGTGACCAAACTCTGCTTTCAGGACTTTTCCAAAAAGCACTTGGAGCATTCATCATTTGTTATGGGGGCTGCTTTGTGGGCAAAATTTTCCTTCTTTTCAGATTTTGGATTTAGGCTTTAGACTTGAGATATTAAAAGGAGTAATACTTTGAAGCTTTGGGGAGAGAGAGAGAGTGCAAACCTAGGGTGGAGGAGGGAGTTGTCAAAATAAATTCTCTAGGTACTTTTCTCAAAAGCATTCTTTCCCCCTACCCCTCACTCCTGAGTAACCACATCAAGGAAATATGCAGAGTAGAGACCTCAGGCCCTCGATGTGGTGGGGAAATGCAAGAGATCTGAGCTCTTAGCCTGGCATTTTAGGCCACAATTTGGAGCTAGTAGCCAGACAACAGGTCCTGTGTGCTCCTGAAGGAGCATTCTCAGGGTTAAGGCTTTGAGAGTCACCAACTAGCAGGGAAAACCACGTATAAGCTATACACTTAGGAGACTCAATAAATCCTCACTGATTAATTCCAGACCACCACTCCCTTCCCAGAGATGTAAAATTTCCTAAAAATTATTTTTGAAGATGGGGAGTGATGGGAAGGGTTTAAATGACACACGTCTTTTTAATTTTAATTTTTGTCATATTTTACAATGAATTATGCCATCAAAGGGCTATTGTCATACTTTTGAGTGTCACAAAAAGAAATACAGGATAGAAATTGTCATTAATTTTAAACTGGTTGGAAAGTAAGGGACAGAGGTCATTGGAAAAGAGTCATTTTCATTTAGCACAATTAAAATCCATGAATTAGTAAACAAATGTTATGAAGATTTGTTAGGAATAACAGAAATCTCAACTCTGGTCTCTAAGAAAAAGTATGTGCTTTTTAATTAGGGCATGCTGGCTGCTATAACAGATGAACCCCGCAATTTCAGTGGCTTTCACAAGAAACATTTGTTTTTGCTCATGTAATTAAAAATCCATCGTCCATCATGGCTGTTTCTGGTTAACAGAGCAGGGGTGGAAGGCATGATTGTTCCACTGATATTGAGGGACCAAGGTTCAGAGACTTGCCATCTTTAACAAGGATATCCTGGAAACCAGCATAAGCCAATAGATGAGGAAAAAGAGCCACCAGAGAAGGCATATTTTCTGCCACATGACACTTGTGCTCATATCCTGCTGATGAGCACTCACACGGGGCCTCACTCAAATGGGCATGGAGCTGTGAATGTTGTCACTGTCCAGGAAGCCACCTCATGGCTCAAACTCTCCACTCTGAAAGTAGGAGCTTGAACCCACTGAGATAGTTAGGTCATGGTGCCATGTAAAGAAATCAGGAAATGTGTTGAAATAGAGGAAGCAATGAAATCAACTTTACATAGTCATTTTTGAGTTCTGACTCTGTCATCCACTAGCTGGATGATTTAGTCTCTGATCAACAGTTTCCTCATCTACAAAGTCAAGTTCATAATAACCGCTTCCAGGATTGCAGTGAGGGCTAAATATAACACTAAATGTGAGCTTCTTTGTAAACAAGAAAATGTTAACCCCATGTTCCTGCTGCTGTGGATGAGCAGAGTTGATTCGCATAGTTTGGAAGGCTTTCTCTTCAAGTCATTAGCTAATTCATGACTGAAGAAAGAGATGTATTTCTTAAGCTTACATTCTATTCTTTTAAAATTATTACATGAGAAAAGGATGGTGTATTTTTAAAAGTACAATTTGGAAATCTGGGGTTGGGGTAATGGAAAAAATGTCTGGTTTCTAATTGGAACTCTGACATTGGCCAGCTGACTGACCACAATCTGGTCACTTCATCTGTCTGGGCTCTAATTTCCTCAGCAGCAAAAAGAGAGTGGTTTAGCTAAATGTCCTTTTCTGATCATGAATGAGATATTATGAGGAGGAAACTCATCTAAATGACTCATCCACATTATCGGATTATGATCGTGAGGTGGTCAGTGGAGAAATAACACCCAACTGAGATAAATTTAGGGTAACATATTTCACAATTTAAGGGGAAAATAATTCATTTTTAACCTCTAAAGGGAATGACTTAATTACTATATTCACATAGGTCCAGTGTTTAAAAAAATTATGCTGTATCATTTGTCCCCCAATTATCTCCCTCATCTTGTTTTTATGTTTTTCTTTTTGAGCTAATGTGGGATAAATGGTGTATAAATTATAGATATGACCAGTAGACAATATTTCAATGGCAAGTGAGCATAAGACTTGGACAAAAAAACTCCCCCTTCATAAGTTTGATATGAAGATTTGTAAAGAATGATGTAGGCCAGACAGACATGTGATTGAACTGATTTCTTTGTTAAGAGACAAACATTCACATATGTTTAATTTCTTCTCTAGACCTTGATGTGCAAGCAAAGCTTTGTGTTCAAAGGTTAAGTAAGATCCAAGGCAGCTCCCTGATCCTAGTAGACACTGAATAAATAGTTAGGAGGACAGTAAAGTATATCAGCCACTAACAACTGCTAGTGATACTTTATTTTAGCTTCTGCTTTTCATGTTAATCATGAACATCTAGTTATTTAAAGCATATACTATTTATTAAATCCATAATTATTCTTCTTAGACTAGCAGTGTGGCCATGGTTTGGTCACTTAGCCTCTCTGAGCCTCAGTTTCTTGATCTGTAAGATAGAGATAATATTTCCTTTTGGAGTTACTACACAATTGCACAGATTAGAGATAGTATATATAAAATACCTGGCATGGAGTCTGGAACATGGAACAAGATCAATAAAAGGTAGCTATTAACTACTTATGTAGTTAATTGTGAGCTACTTTGTGCTTCTGTATGGTGCTGTAATAAAGATGAAAAGACTTAAGAATGGTCCTTATTTTGAGGAATATAAATGCTAGTTGGAGAGGCAAACATGCTAATAATGATACAAGCTGGTATTTGCCAGTGCAAACAAGTGTTGGTAATGGTGCCCCAGTTTAGAGATAGTCAGTGTGACTGGCAGGTGTTTTATAAGGTATACATCAAATTTAGATAATAGATATCCAAATTTGCATTTATGGGTGACTTTTTTATTTGCAAAAAAAGGTTTTGTTGGTATTTTGTAACATGAACTATGGCAATAACTGGACCAGTCAAATTCTCCCATTTTACAGAGTGAGGATTGGGATAAGAAAGTCTGATGTTTCTGTAGGTTGTGCATGAGGGGATTTGCAGAGGGAAGATCAGAAATCAGATGTTTTGATACCTATGCTAGCGTTCATCTCTCTGTCTCTCAGAGTTCAGGAGAATGAGGTTCACTTGAGAACTAAACCTGTTTTTCTGTGTCTTAAAATTCAGCACATTTATTCTAAAAAGATTGATGGCTCCAACGAACATTGCAAAGTGTCTCTACCTTTCATCTCCTTGAAATCATGCCAGAAAAGGCCTCTAGCATGCTCGACTCTAGTTTACCTTTTTGAAAATTTCTCCCTCCCTGGATGATGGTAGTCATGGAATCATCACTTGTTAACACATAGATGACTCCAGAAATTTCTGCACTTCAAAGTGAATCTTTTATTCACCTGAGTGTTTAACTGTGTTGATGTGCTCTCATTATCAGATTAATTGAATAATTCAACGAGGAAATGTGCCCAGTACACACATTATACAGATGTGTTTGCTAAAGTTATCTTGGCTAACAGGAGAAAGCAATCCTCTGATGCCCTGAGGTATTTAGAAAGGCCATCACAGACGTCAGCATAATGGGTAGGAGATAGATACTTGTGGTAATATGTAAATACCAAAAGTTGTCTCTAGTTTATTTGTCTATCACATTGCTAGGATTCTACCCTTGTGCTGCAGTTGTATAAGTGAATAGTTGGTTATAGAAAGTGTACTTATTTTCCCAATGGATAGTTATTCTTGGTCATCATACAATCTGTCAAGAGTGACTATCGTACAAGGCTTTGCAAATGGGAAGCCCTTACTAGGTTCTTGACCTGCTAGTAGAAAACAATTTAAATCTAACCTGATAGGGTGGGGGTTGCAGGTTGCTATGATTTGAATGTACATATGCCTCCAAAATTCATGTGTTGGAACTTAAAATCCAAGGTGATGGTATTAAGAGGTGGGGCCTTTTGAGAAGAGATAAAATCATGTGGTCTATGCCCCTGTGAGTGGGATTAAAGCCCTTATAAAAGAGGTTTCAGCCTGGTGTGGTGGTGCACACTTATAATTCCAGCTACTTGGGAGGCTGAGACCGGAGGATTGTGAGTTTAAGACCACTTAGTCAACTTAGTGAGACCCTATCTTAAAATGAAAAAAATAGAAAGGGCTGGTAAGTAGCTCAGTGGTAGAGCGCCCCAGGGTTCAATAAATGAATGAATGAATAAGTAAATAAATAAAGTTTCAGAGATCTTCCTAGCTCTTCCATTTCTTCTGCCACATGAGGACACAGTATTCATTACCTTTATGCACCTTCCATCATGTGAAGATGCAAAAGAAAAAAGAAAAAGGAAATACAAGGTCATCTTGAAGCAGAGAATGAGCTTTCAGCAGATATTCAATCTGATTATGGAAGTCCTAATCTTGGACTTCCCAGCATCCATAACTGAAAAGTGAATTTCTATTGTTTATAAAATACCCAGATTTTGGTATTTCATTATAGAAGTAGGAATGGACTAAGTCACAGATGTATTTTTGCTGCATCCCCTTAAATGTGGTTGCAAAAACTGTAAAGTTCAAATTATTTTTCTTTGCCAATCCATACAGAGAACTGATTAAGCTGGACAATCATATATATAATTTAAATTAAACTACTATAAACCATGTAAATGATAGAATATACAAGAGTAATTTACTATAAGACTGCTGTGCTGGTCAGCCTTTTGATGCAATAATGCTGTGTAATAAACAACCCCCTCAAATCTCAGTGACTTGTATAAATAAACATTTACTTCTTGCTTATAGTTCTGGGTATTGGGTGTGGCTTAGCTGGACTTGACTGGGCTAGGTTTGGCTGGGATTGGCACATATGTCTTCATACTCTGGGACTCAGATTGAAGAAGCTGTGATTCTCTGTAATATTATTTCTTCATTATTATTTGCAAGAGGGAAAACCAAACTATACAAATACACTTAAAGCCTCTGGTCCAATGTAGATTACATTATCTCCTCTAACATTCCTTTGATCAAAGTAAGTTACCTGGTCAAACCTTATGTCAGTGACTTCCAGAAGTGTCTCTACTAAAAATATATCTAAATGAGAAGGGAAGAAATAATGGTGAACACATAATATAATTGACCAAAACTTGTGACTATAAGCTGCTGCATTAAGTTCAGGCCAGTTGAGTCACAAGGATATCCAATTAATCAGAATTAGGTATTTAAAACTATAACTCAAAATATTTTTAATTACCTTGAAATAATTATGATATGTGATTTCTCTCACATAGAATCAATGAATTTTGGTGCTTCAGGACCTGAATATATGTCTTCTGGAACAACAAATTCACTGCTCAGCCACAATTTGCTTTTTGAGTCTCAGGTAAGAAAATACTAGAAGGTCATTGTTATGGTTTAAATATTAGGTGTTCCAAAAAGCTCATGCGTGAGACAATACAAGGAGATTTAGAGATAAAATGATTGGGTTATGAAAGCTTTAACCCAATCAGTAAATTAATCCTCTGATAAGGAATAACTGAGTGGTAACTGAAGGCAAGTAGGGTGTGGCTGGAGGAGGTGGGTCCCTGTGGCATGCCTCTGGGGTATATATTTTGTGAGCTGAGTTTAGTTCTTTCTTTCTGTTTCCTGGTATGATGTCTTGAGCCGCTTGCCTCTACCATACTCTTTCACCAGGATGTTCTGCCTTGCCTAGAGCTCTGAGGAATGGAGTTGGCCATCTATGGCCCAAGACCTCTGAAACTATGAGCCCCTAAATAAGTTTTTCCTCCTTAAAATTGTTCTTATCATTTGCTTTTGGTTACAGCAATGATAACATCAACTAAAGCAATCAGGATTTGGTGGGAAACTAAATGGGGTTCCAAATTCTAAAATCCTCCATCATATATAAAAAAACAGAGCTTATGAATCTGAATGTCAAGTTTTACCATAAGATATAAGTAGAAAGAGCTATGATAAAAAGGATATCCCTTACTGCCTTGGAGGAAGTGATTGCTATTGGGTTAAGGTAGAAGAAATTAAAGGTGGGCAAAGCATCATGTAGGTAGGGTCTGGCAACACCTGATGTAGAATCACCAAATGGGCAGGAATACTTCAAAATAGTGAAGCTTCTCCTGTGGTACAGAATATTACCCTTTAAAGATCTTTTGGAGAAGTTTATGTTTATCCTTCACGTGCTAGGATAGCTTGTGCCAAGAACTAAGATGGCGTATCTGCCAAGGTCTTGCAGAGAAATAAAACCAGTAGAAGGTATATGTATATGTACATGTGAATATAGATCAAAAAGTTTACTTTAAGGGATTGACGTGTAATTTTGGAAAGACTGAAAATCTGTAAACTCTCTCTCTCTTTTTTTTCATACCAAGGATTTTAGGGGGCTGATGATCAATCTTGAAGCAGAATTTCTTCTTTCTTAGGGAAACCTCAATGTTGGTTCTAAGGTTTTTCAATGGAGTGGATGAAAGCCACCTACTTCATTGAGAACAATCTCTTTGACAAAAGTCAACTAATTTCAGATGTTAACCACATCTATGAGATATTTTCACAGCAGCACCAGGTTTAGTGTTTGATTGAATAACTGACTTACTATAGTCCCGTCAAGTTAACATGTAATACTAACCATTGGAGATAACAACAGCTGAAGGAAATCTTTGATGTTCCTACTGCACTTGCTTTTACAATGTCTGTTTTTGCTATATAAAGAATCCAGAAATTATGTTCTACTATAAGATATGCTGCCAGATAAATAAATGGATGATAGGTAGGTATGTTGACAGATAAACAGATGAGATAGAAGAGAATGATAGAGAAAATAACAAAGAGATACTATTTTGAATCTGGGAATAAAAGAAGTCAGTTAGGAAAGACTATTTTACCATTTTTAGTTCTGGGAACTCTCTAGTTCCTGAGATGCCTTTTCTACCAGTATGGACCTAAATGCAAGGAGAGGCTTTTCCACTCTAGGAGAGAGAATAAACCTCTGTAAGAGTGAGGCTCATCCTTGGCTAATTATAGTAAACACTTCTGAATTCTAGAGTTGATGTCTCAGGCAAGTGAACAATACTTATTAATAGGAAGCACCTAGTAGGACCTAACATCCACCTGACCTCTAGATTCTTAGCTAGGTTGGGTCACAAGTGAATTTCAAGGATTTCTTTTATCTAAATTTCTCATGAATCCTTTTCCCTCAAAGAGACTGTCCTGGCCCTGGCACTGTGTCTTCCTGCTTTGCCTGAAAAGTAAAATGGGATTTCCTTCCTTCTTTTCCTTGGTGGTCATTGGGCCTTTAAGCCCCATGCTAATCATGCAATTATAGGAGAAGGATGAGAGATAAGGGGATGGATCATTTAAAAAAAAAAAAAAAGAGTGCTATAAGAGATAAAAATGAAAGGATAATGTCCCGTTTAGGCATCATGGCCTAACAGTACATCTCTAGGGCCCCATCTTCCTTAGGAATTCTATGAATGTTAGATGGAGAGAGCCATGAGCTTCCCCAAGACTCACTACTTGGGCTGGGAATCGAGACCACACTGATTGCATTTCTAGACAGTTAGGCACTAGCAAGATCAGGGTGTTAAAAAATAAGGCAAGTTTTTTTTTTTTTTTATTGAGGAATCTTTGTAATAAAAAAATTTCAATTTGTGGCCTTTCCTTGTTGATGTATATAATTGATAATCATATGCACTACAATATAGACTTTTGTGTATGGACTTTATAGTCAATGAAATGCAATTATTATGGCACACTGTCTATACATTTATTTGTTAGCACTAATGCTAATGTTATATAACATTTGTATCTGATACATATTGAAGTGATTGCACCATTTGATTATAGCATGTGTTACCTTTAATTCTGATCATGTATTTTTAATGTAATTTTGAAATAAGTGGGGATTATGTCCAACAGTTCTCACTGATGAAACTTTTATTTGTGTGTAAAGAAAACAATGTAGAATGTATATGTGTATACACACAGAGGATTGAATATCATAATATGCAGAATTGATGAATAAATGCATTAAACAAATAAAAAGGGACATTTCAAGTTAATTAAAAACAAGCTATGAATAAAATATAACAATCATGGACATTTTTGTACTTAATACAAATTTGAAATATTAATCAAAATGGGTAGAACAAGGTAAAATTGGACCTCATTAAAATTAAAAATTTTGAAGTTTTAAAGGTACAATATCATATGTCATGCACACTGTTCCTATAGTCACTTAATTTCTGAAATCTAGCACTGGAATAACAGATTCAACATGAGGAAAAATATACAAATACTTATAAGTGTTCAACTGATATGGAGCAAAATATTTTTCTTCCCTAATTTTTTATATTCCATTTTTTCTAGGTGTTTGTGTCACTTAAAAATGAAACAAGAAAAAGAATATCAAGTACGATTCTAAGAAAATTGATTAATTACAGCATTTACAAAAACCATTGCAATGGAAACAGACAAGAAAATGCTAGTGGGTAAAGTAATAAAGAAGTATCAGTGTGAGGAGCTAAAGTTGAGTCCAGGGAGAAGGCTCTCTGGTTGTTCTGCTGGTCCTATCACCTGACACTATACCTGCATTCAGTGAAGGGCCTATGCTTTGGCCTGATGACTGCATTCTGCTCCTGGTGTCTATTTGGATTCCCAACTCTGCAGGGAATCATTAGAAAAATAAATTCACAAAAATTTGTTGAGTCTGATACATGTAAGGCACGAGGATGTGTTTGAGGAAATATTTCTGACTGTGATAGTATCCATAATCTAATGAAAAGGGACAAAGACAAGCAAATATTTGTGATTGAGTTGCTCTTCTGACAGTGAAAATCAGAAGTATCCATTGGAGGAAGCCAGCTCATTTTTGTCTAGATTTTCAGGGCTGGTGCACCTGTGGGACCAAGTCAGAAGTTTCTCTTTAAGTATTTCTGGTACATTGCAAATTGTCGTGTTTTTTTTTTTCTCCTTGAATTCAACATGCAATGTCATGCTACTGTTGAATATGAATAGATCTAAGTTTCCTATTTATGGCCAAAGAGGAAGGCATAATCATATGTAAAATATGAAAAAGGTATTCCCTAGCTAAATGCTGAGAAAACTAGAAATGGCAACATAGTGGCTAAGAGTATTAGAGAAAGATGGAGTTCTATTCTCTGAGGACAAAATTTAGTGAGAAGCAGGGTGTAGAAATGTCAGGGGTCATGTGGAAGAGAATTTTTCTGATAAATTTAAGGTATTTTTCCAAACATAGATTTATTATCACATTATTCTTGTATGCATGTTTTTAATTTGATATTTTAAAATTTCCTCAGTGAGTAGCATCTTATATTACAGAAAATGATGGGAAGAGTGCTGTCAGTGCTCCTGTTCTCTCTGTGTTGGGGTAGAACAGTTCTCTCTTAATTCTTTCACAAAGAAGATCTGTATTTGGCACTAAGTTCAGAAATTTAAAAAGGCCTCTCCTGGCTTTTCCCTCGCCCCCTTTTATTGGTTCTTTTTAGGTATACATAACACTAAGATTCATTTTGACATAATTATAAAAGCATGGAATATCATCTGCTCTAATTCAATCCCTAGTACTTTCCCTTTTCCTTCCCTCCTCCTCCCTCTCCTTGTTCCTGCCTTTGCTATTTAAGTTCACACTCTATGATTAGGTTTATATTGTATGATTTAAGTTTTTTCTTACAGAATTTACAGATAAGTTTGAGAGAATAAAAGTCCCCTTATATTAGAACAAAGGCAAGGCTCCAGAGAGAAAATATATTTGGATGTTTTATTCCTATAACATTTGAATCCTCGCAGCGAATCTAATGCAACTGGATCTCCAATGATGTAAAAACACAGCAAGCACTACTGAGAGCCCCGAGGAGCCTCAGATTGTCAGAGGGGAAATTCCTCTCTCTTCCCCAGAGGATCAATCATCCTGAAAGGGCTGCTCCAAATACTGGTAGCAGTAAAATAATCACCCACCTGAAATAGTGCTTCTTAAGGCTAGGGTGTGTTTACTTTCTTCTTGAAGCCTAAGTTATCCAACTATAAATCACATCAAAGAGAAATCTGGGCAGTAGCTAAATATTCTGATTGAAAAATTTTCAAAAGCCTACATCACATAATAATTTTGTTGAAAATGGCTTGTTATGTGCATTCAACATTTTGCTGATTTAAAAAAATCTCAAAATTTTTATCTGCTTGTTTCATTGACTTTATGTATTAAAATAAAAGGACAAGAAATAATCTTATTCAGAACTGCCTGTCCAGTGATTTTTCTCATAGTAGCTCCTATTTATTTTTCATTAAAAAAGTCCTCAAGTGATACATACCCATTGGAGAAAACTGGAAAATGCAGATAAATAGACAGAAAAAAATAGTAATCAACTAAAGATAACCATAATGGACTTCTGCTTTATATCTGTTCAGATGCTTGTTGGTTTCTGTGAATATAAGTACATGAGACACTTTAAAGGGATCCTCTTGCACATACCTACATTTTTCAGCAAGTGTTTTCCTTTTCAAACTTGATATAATATGAATATTTTTCATATTAATACATGTACATCAATTTTAATGGTTGTATTTTATCCTTCAGAATTCTTGGATCATATTTTCAATTTAATTCATTTCCTTTGGTTGCTTAAGAGTGTGTTGATTTCCACATATTTGTGAATTCCTATATTTCATCTGTTATTGATTTCTAACTTTATTCCACTGTGGTATGAGAAGATATTTTATATAATTTTAATCTTTTCAAATTTGTGGAGACCCATTTTGTGGCCTAACATATGGTCTACCCTGCATGCAAATAATGTGTGTGTTCTGCTGTTGTCAGAGGGACTGTTCCATACATCTAGTAGGTCCAGCTTGTTTTTACTATTGTTCTAGTCCTTAATTTCCTAACTGATACTCTGACTAGTTCTTTTGTTCTATCTATTCTTGATGGTGGGATGTTTAAGTCTGTAACTATCAGTATGGAACTGCCTATTTCTTCCTTCAATTCTGTAAATTTTTGCTTCAGCTATCTTGAGGCTTTATTTGGGGTGTGTATATGTTAATAATTACTGTATCTTCTTGCTGTATTGACCCTCTTGTAATTATATAAAGTCCTTCTTTGCCTCATAGCAATTTTTGATATAGAGTCTATTTTGTCTGTTGTTAATCTGGCAACCCAGACTTTCCTTTTGTTTATTATTTGCATAGAATATGTATATATATGTATATATACACAAGTTTATTATAGTCTTGGATTGGAAGAGTCTCTGGTAGGTAGCATATAGTTCGATCATTTTCACCACCCATCAAAAAAGAACTCTTCCTTTAACCTCTGTCTTTTGTTTGTTTGGTACTGGAGATTGAACTCAGGGGCACTTGACCACTGAGCCACATTCCCAGCCCTAGTTTGTGTTTTGTGTAGAGACAAGGTCTCTCTGAGTTGCTTAGTACCTTGCCGTTGCTGAGGCTGGCTTTGAACTCATGATTTTCCTGTCTCAGCTTCCCAAAGTGCTGGGATTATAGGCATGCGCCACCCTGCCTGGCTACCTCTGTCTTTTAATTGGAGAGTGTATTCCATTTATATTTAAAGTAACTGTGAAAAGAAAGGGTTTATTTCCACCATTTTGCTATTTGTCTTCTATATATTATATATCTTTTTACATTGTTTTGTTCTTAAATTTATCCTTTACTTCTTACTTTTGTATACTAAATATAAATGCTGTTTTTTTCTAGTGTACTGTTTTGGTTCCCTTTTCTTTTCCTTTTTTCAATTTAAAAAATTATTACTGGTTACCCTAGGTATTATAATTACATTCCATTTAAAACAACCTATTTTGAATTAATATGAAGTTAGCTTCAACAACATAAAAACTCTGTTCCTGTGTATCTTCATTCTTTTCCCATGTCTTGCTATTGTTACAATTCTTTATACATTTTCTGTTCATGAACATTGGTTTATAATAATTGTTTTTTTATTAATTCATTTTTTTCTTTTTCTCATTTTTTATCATCAATTTATTTATTTATTTTCAAGTCATAGTACATATATAGAGCTCAATTTTCCATCTCTCTGATTGCAAACAAGATAGAGTCACACCATTCATGTCTTCATACATGTACCTAGGGCAGTGATGTCCGTCTCATTCCACCATTTTTGCTACTCCCATTCTCCCTCCCCTCCCCCACCTCCTCCCTGCCCCATCAAAAGTTCCTCCATTTCTCGCATGCTCCCCACCCCCATTTCCCTTATGTATCAGCATCCACTAATGAGAGAGAACATTCAGCCTTTGGTTTTTTGGTATTGGCTTACTTCACTTAGCATGATGTTCTCCAATTCCATCCATTTATCTGCAAATGCCATAATATTATTCTCTTTTATTGTTGAGTAATATTCCATTGTGTATATGTACCACAGTTTCTTTATCTATTCATCTATTGAGGGGCATCTAGGTTTCTTCTACAGTTTAGCTGTTGTGAATTGAGCTGCTATAAACATTGAAGTAGCTGCATTACTATAGTATGCTGTTTTTAAATCTTTACAGTATACCCTGAGGAGTGGGATAGCTGGGTCAAATGGTGGTTCCATTCCAAGTTTTTAAAGGAATCTCCATACTGCTTTCCAGTTTGCAGTCCCACCAGCAATGTTTGAGTGTGCCTTTTTTACCACATCCTTGCCAGTACTTATTGTTGCTGGTATTTTGGATAGCTGCCATTCTGACTGGGGTGAGATGAAATCTGAGAGTAGTTTTGATTTGCATTTCTCTAATGGCTAGAGATGTTGAACATTTCTTCATATATTTGTTTATTGATTGTATATTTTCTTCTGAGAGGTTTCTATTCAGCTCCTTAGCCCATTTATTGATTGGGTTGTTTGGTTTTTGGTGTTAAGTTTTTTGAGTTCTTTATATACCCTGGAGATCAGTGCTCTATCTGATGTGTGTGTGGGAAAAATTTGCTCCCAGAATGTAGGCTGTCTGTTCATCTCATTGGTTCTTTCTTTTGCTAAGAAGAAGCTTTTCAGTTTAAATCCATCCCATTTATTGATTCTTGCTTTTATTTCTTGTGCTTTATTTTGGGGCCTAATCTGATGTGATGACGATTTGTGCCTACTTTTTCCTCTATAAGGCACAAGATCTCTGGTCTAATTCCTAGGTCTTTGATCCACTTTGAGTTGAGTTTTGTGCATGGTGAGAGATAGGGGTTAAATTTCATTTTGCTGCATATGGATTTCCAGTTTTCCCAGCATCATTTGTTGAAGAGGCTATCTTTTCTCCAGTGTATGTATTTGGCATCTTTGTTTAGTATGAGATAGCTGTATTTATGTGGGTTACTCTCTGTGTCTTCTATTCTGTACCATTGGTCTACGTGTCTATTTTGGTGCCAGTACCATGCTGTTTTTTGTTACTATAGCTTTGTAGTATAGTTTAAGGCCTGGTATTGTGATGCCTCCTGCTTCTCTCTTCTTGCTAAGGACTGCTTTGGCTATTCTGGGTCTCTTATTCTTCCAAATGAATTTCATGATTGCCTTTTCTATTTCTATAAGGAATCATGTTGGAATTTTTATGAAATAAATCTACTAGTGATAAACTATCTCAGTTTTTGTTTGGAAATATCCTCACTCATCCTCCATTTTTCAAGAATAGTTTTGGCAGGTATAGAAATCTTGGATGATAGATGTATTTTTTTTCTTTTAGCACTTTAAATATGTCATCTTATTGCCTTCTGGCCTCTATGGTTTCTGATAAAATATCTTCTGTTAATTTTATTTAGGATTTCTTTTACACAACAAATTATTTATCTCTGGCTGCTTTCAAGACACTATCTTTGTCTTACAACAATTTGATTATAATGTATCTCAACATGGAACTCTGAGTTTATTCTATTTGGAGTTTGCTTAATTATTTGGATGTGTAGATTTATGTATTTCATCAAATTTCAAACATTTTTAGCCATTATTTTTTCAAATATTTTTTGTGCCATTTCCTCTTCTCTGAGACTACCATTATATCTATATCTATATCTATATCTATCCATATTATATACCTATATCTATATCTATCTATAGATATAGGGATAGGTATATCTATAGATAGATAGATATAGATATAGATATATAATATGGGTAGATAGATAAGTTTAATGAAATCCCATGGGACTCTAAGCTGCTATTCATTTTTTGGGGGTCCTTTTTCATTCTGTTATTCAAACTGGATATTTTGAGTTGACCTATTTCCATGTTTACTGGTTCTTTCTTCTGCTTGTGCAAATCTGATTACCATTATACTAAAGGGCAGGTAGTAGGGCAAAGATAGGTAAAAATGCCACATTGCTGTCCTACCAGGTTTCAGTTACCCCTTTCTTGATTAAGCATTTACTTTTCTGCAATAAGTCTTTGATAATCTCCTAGAGTTCTGACAGGTTTTGTCAGACTTTTCAGGGATTCTGTTGAAGGATGGGTTGTTGGAATTTCCCACTTGCCACTTTTTTCTGGTATGTTTTTCATTTTCTTAAAATATCATCTCCCAAATAATCCAGGCACATAAAGACAAATACCACATATTCCTCATTTATATGTGGAATTTAAAACAACCAAACTGAAATAAACAGAGCAGAATAGGGGTTATCAGAGTTGGGAAAGGAGGGGCCTAGGGAGATACGATGGTCAAGGTATAAAACCTCAATTTAACAGGAGGAATACATTTCTTTTTCTTTGAGATATATTGAACTACATGGTGAATATAGGGGGAAAAAAGCATTATACTTTTTAAAGTCACTGACAGTAAATTCCAAATGTTTTCACACCACACATAGAAAGATAAGTATGTGCAGTGATGGATATGTTGATTAACTTGATTTAATTATTCTATATTTAAATAATAAATTAAAACATCATTTTGTGCTCTATAAATCCATACAGCTATAATTTTTCAACTAAAGATTGAAAAAAATCATCTCCCATTACATATACTTGTTTAAACCTAAATTTATTTCATAATATCTCATTTGTGGGTATTTGTGGTTTTTAAAATTTGAAGGTAATTATAAATAACACTATAGTGGACATCTTTTATAGCCAGAATTTACATAAGCTGTTTCCTCAGGATAATTCCTAGATAGGAAAAGCTGCATTTTATGAATAAAAAGGTATCAGTTAGAGTTTGATTAAGTAGGTAACACTTAACTTTGACAGAAGGAAAAAAAGTTTCAGAGCCCTAATTACAGTGTATCAAGAATCAAATCTTATACCTGTTAGGTTTTTATGATGAGATATTTAAACAAGTTAGAATTATTTGTTTAATTGCAGCTTGTTTAACTGCTCCCCTAAAACAGATAGTTTCCAAATCCGAGTTGATATGCATGAGTCAGGTTTTCAGTGCTTCAGTTCACCATGTTGGCTGAAGTTGTATGCTAACCACCCAAGATCAGTGTCTTAAAGACAACAAAAGGAATAGAACATAATTCCTTTGACATGGGGGCTGTGTTCACGAATTCCAAACAATTTTTACTCTCCAGGGGATTCCTAGTCTTCTGAAGGCAAGTGGCCTAAGTGACCAGATTTATTCATCTACAAAACACCAATAGTAGGAGGCATTCAGAAAACGAAAATAGGACCAATCTTAAGGTGAACTGTAAATGTAAATATTATAACTTGCATAATTTGTGCTTAATTATTAATATAATACCTAAAGTGGATCTATAATAGACATCAGTAAATTCCTCTCCTAGCAAACAGACCTCCTCTGAGTCCTTCTGACCTTACTTTCTACTTAGCAATTTTATCTATAAAGCAAAACTGTTTTCAGTTACATATTATCCTATAGTAAGTAACTCCAGTCATATTATAATTTTTTTTTTTTTTTTTTTGGTACTGGGGATTGAACTCAGGGGCACTCGACCACTGAGCCACATCCCCAGGCCTATTTTGTGTTTTATGTAGAGACAGGGTCTCACTGAGTTGCTTAGCACCTCGCTGTTGCTGAGGCTGGCTTTGAACTCGCGATTCTCCTGTCTCAGCCTCCCTAAGTGCTGGGATTACAGGCTTGAGCCACCGCGCCCGGCTTATAATTTTTTATTATATTGGAATTAATTTACTCTTCTTTTTTTGTGCTGGCTTAACAAAAACCAACTACAAACATAATTTGGATTGGAAGACTTATTCCTATAGCTGACTGTATTTGAATTTTGATATTCAGGATCCATTGGATGATTTTAACAAAAAAATAGAAAATATTTGTGAATAGGAAGTCAACTTGGAAGAAAAATATATTCCTTTCTTTTTAGTATCGTGTATGTTCTGAGATTTTACATCTTACTTCCAGTCAAACTTTCTTTGGAACTAATGGAAATTCTTCGTATGGGGAGAGATCTGATGGCTAGGAAAATATTACCAGAGAGATTTTTGAGCTGTTCATGATATAGAAACCCTTTACAAACCTGCAAAGGCCCTTCTACCTCAGTAAATAGTGTGCTTCTGTTTAACTTCAAAATGCTGTGAACCAAAGTATTTCAAGATCAATTTGAAATTCCAGAGAGGGTTAAGGTGTAGGGTTGTTTTTTGTTTTGTCTTTAAATAAAAGTTAAAGTCTGAATTTCTTGTTGTTTTTTCTTAAAGAGAACTGATATGGAGACAGCTTCTGAAGTGGGAATTAGAAGTGACTATCAAGTTTCACTGAGGTGTGACTAGTACTGTTTGCCTCCTCCCTTTCACATCTTCTAACTGGCACTTGACCCTTAACATCAAACTCAAATTATTTTTTTCGAGGGCACTTTGCATGAGAATAAATGGTTGTCTCCCAAGAGAAGAAAGTATCATTTAGCAAACAACAAACACTGTATTCCTATTTATTCATCATTCATTATTTATGAGATGTCCTATATACATCAGGAACTGGGCTGCACAGAAAGGACAGAGGTGTGTGTTATTTTCAAAGACTAAATGTCATATCAGAATTTCAAGGTCAGCATACTGTTTCTGCCCAAAATCATGGGACTATCTCAGGCTATATATTTGACTACAAACTGTTACAAGTAAATTCAATAAAAATAAAGTCTTTTGCATTCAGATTGTGTCCTGAATAACTGTTAAAACTGGTTTTAAATTTTCACTTTTTATCCAGTTATTTGGGAAAGGGATACTTCAACTTCACTCTGAAATGCAAAAGCTGAGTGGCTTAAGTGTGCTGATTGAAAGTGAAAGTATTTTATTCTTATGTAAAGATCTCTCTCCTGTTGGTTCAGGTGTTCTAGCAAGTAATAACTCAATGAAATGTACACTTACTGATAATTATTCTGGATAACTATTAAGAAAGGTTTACAGTTTCTTCCTTTTATTCTTCCAATTTCTGGCAGGAGTACCAAAATTTCCAAGGAAGGCTTTTACAATCACAGCTCTACTAGAAAGGGAAACATTGCAAGTCATCCTGGGAAAGAGGATTCTTGCTGATCCAGGAGAATTCAAATTTTGGCTCTTCACTTTTGTACCAAAACTTTACAGAGATTTTTTGGAATCAAGCTCCCAAAACCTGGGTGGCTCATTCATCTTCAATAATAAAATTAGGAGTTACAGAACGAGTTAGCCAAAAGTGGTGAGAAGAAGTTGCCACAATTTGGTTCAACATGTTTGGAATGAACAAAATGTCAAGTTAGAAAAATTGTCGGTTATGAAGTTAAAGCATGCTTTTCTTCCACAAATAAAGCCCAGTGTGACATTTTATATAAGCTGCATTTCAGAAAAGAAGGAAATGACATCTTTTATCTCTAACTAGGTTCTGGAATTAATTTGCTCTTTTTTATTTGCATCAATATATTTGTCCTCCAATGGCATATGTTTCATCAGGGCAACCATGTGGAAAACTCAGACACAAAGAAGTATTTGTTTCTTTCAAGAACAGTGTGAATAAAGCATTAATGTAATTTTGATGCCAGATAACGTACTTTGTTATAGCAGAGAACATAATAATGAAGAGACTTATAGAGGACCTGAGTTTGTCTGTCTTTGAATTTCTTCCATAGTAGAATAGTAAAATTGGTTCAACCATTTCAAAAATCTGGGTAGAGTATGAATATGTTTTATTATTTTCCCTTTTTTGAATTGAGTAGCTTATATTAATTTCAGATTATAAAGATTTTCCAAGGGATTTTTTTTTTCATGTAGACCTGGTACAATAAGGCAACAATAATGGCATGCAATGGAGAGACACTCTCCACAATGAAGTTCATCAGCCTTTGGGAGGCAGGATAAATCTATTGAATAATTTATAGCAACACTAAAGAGATTTTATGTCTGAAAATGAGGGTTTATGTGGTGATTCAGTTCATATGGATATAGCACAGGAAAATATAGTGACAATATTTTAACAGGAATAAATTAGGTTATAAGGCTACTCCACACATATTTCAGGTTTTTAAGAAAATCACAATGGTGGAACAGCAAGATCAATGGATGAAAATTTAGGAGACTGGATGCTAATGCCAGTTTAACAGCTGAGCCACCTAGAGCAAGTGATAATGGTAGAGATAATAATGCTTGTGCAAATTATTTCATATGGCAGTTGTGAGGATTCAATGTATTAAGTAATACTAAAGTTCCTTGAAAATTAGAAATTACCCATTGGTTGTTATTTCAGAGTGATTTAACAACCTGAGATCAACAGTGGAACAGATCTTACAAAATTTAAAAAAGAAAGAAAAGCATACCTTCAATAAAATATATGATTTGACAAGTAAGTGGACTATTTCCTGTGGAATCTTGGGTTTCTATATGAAGTTTCAACTTTAAGGAATATTTTTATGCAGTTTATGACACCACAATTTCAATGTGGGTCCCTATCAAGGATGACTGAGAATTATTAATGGAAGACTCAAAATGTAAACTCAAGGAAAATCCACATCTTCCTTTTTACTCTGTTTGTGAACTTAGCTGCAGGAAAATGCAATGGGAATATTTTGTAGTATCTCTTCTGTCATGTTGCCTTCTGAGAGCTGCCTGGCCACTTTTACAGGATGCTTCACAGGCTGAATCAGACCCATGGCTAACAAAGACCTAAATGGGAAGATACTCAAATAAGTTAAGTAGATTACTTTAGGAAAATGCAATTTTATTACTTTCAAAGACATCATTTCAGTTCTAAGCCTCTGTGGATCAAGAGAGAATAATCACCAATAAACCAGTGATAGATTCATTGAAAGCTTGCCAAGTTGAGACTCTGGTGGGTCAGCTTTATTAGTGGAAGTGGTTAATTATAATCAACTTATTGATTTTTATGTTCAAAAATAATTTTTTTATATTATATCTCATGAAATCTTATTTTCCTTATGAATTTTCTTAAAAATTATATTGTTAGTCAAAGATCAACTTTTACTTAGCTTTTGCTGACTTACCCTAAATCCACAAAGTGGAGTTCCAAGAAAATTTGAATCCATGTTTTTCTCTTCCCTTTCAATTTAGAAAGAGAATTACTTAGAGAATTAGAGAAAGTTGTTCTGACAATACTTTTAGTCCAGCAGGAAGTTCTGTACATATCCAATAAACCTCACTCCTTAATTATTGCCAGATCTTTTTTGCAGATGCAAGATATTGCAATAGTCCTAATTAGCTCAATTTCCCCATCAATTATGGTGGGAGTCTGTAAAAAAAATAAAATGTAATAAAAAAGTTTAAATTGAAAGAAAAGATAAATAATAAATTATTCATCAGTTGGATTTGGAAAAGCTTAGTTGTTAATCATGCTGAAGCCTTTATAATGTTTTATTTTCCTTGAATGGTGAGGTGGGGACAATAGATTGAAAGATCATTATGAGTCAATATTCTGGATTCTATTTTTATTTCTGTGTTTTTGCATCTAGTTGAATTTTCCCATCAACCAAATAATGAGATTTTGAATGTATTGTTGGCCAAATGTTTATATAGGCTTAAGATTCTTGGATTCAAGGTGCTATAAAGGAAAAGAATATTATTGTTATTACTCATGAGAAATAGTTGTAATGATGATTTTGGCATGGGCTGGATGCCTTCATGTTGGCTAGCAAAGAAAAGTCAACACAAATTCATCAAGCACATTTTTCTGCAGTAGGTACTAACAACATAGGAGCTCTCAGGCTTGGGATTAAGAATACTTCCTTTAGAAACTGACAATTAAATATAAACAGTATTTCTTATGAAAATAATGCAAAAATGTGTCTACTTTTGGTTAAATTCCTGATAAGATGCTGGGCACTAAAAACACTTAACAAAGACTTGCTGATGGATGTTTTTCTCTTATAACTGGATAATTCTATTCTTTATCCAACCCACCTGAAACAGAGTAGATTGTGCAGAAGAATCTTTACAAATAATTATATTTGTAAAATTATTACAAATAATTATTATCTCTCTGTTCTGAGATTCATATTGCCTTCCAGAGACATTCACAGAGAATGGCCACATGGCAGCAAACTATATATTTCAAAGCATTTTCACAGAGATGAGAGTGAGGGTGGGTCATCAATCATAAAATTACTGTCACTCAGATTTTCAATTAGGATGCCTTCAGCTGCTGTGAAAAGAAACCTCTATTAAACAGGCTAAAAAAACCTATTATTTCCCAGAGACAGTTTCGGTCCCTCTGATGCTCCCTTTGTCTCTGCACTGCTTACATGTTGGTTTCATTCTCAGACAAATATCAAGACGGTTTTAGTAGTTCTGGGCATCACACCCAGATATAACTTCATCCAGAGGAAGGAACGGGGCTATGACTTTCTTGTCAAGTATTTAGGAGCAAGGAAATCATTCCCAGAATATCTAGCCCCACTCACCAGATCTTCCTTCATGGATCATTGGCTAGAATTGGGTCAGATGGCTTTTCTAAACCATGTACTGGCAGGGCTTTGGGATTAGCAGGATTGGTAGACTAATTAGGAAGGAATCTGTGCTAGGAGAATGGCCCTGTGACACCTTTCCCTGGGGAGTATCTAGTTCAAATTTCCATAACAGTGATCCCTTTGTATATAAATTCCACAATTTATTAATCCAGAATGTATTTGTATCTGAGTAGAGTCTTGAGGTTGAGAATTTCTTTATAACCTAGCCATTAAAAGCATCCAGTATTAAGATTATTTCTTCTTAAGAATCTGTATACGAAGGATTCTAAAGGATAAAACTAAAGGGCAGAACCAAACAACAACAACAGGGAAAAAAGTAGCAAAGGGTCTATAGCTTTAAATATCTTCATCACAGACTCTGGGACTTATTCAATGCCACACGTCAAAAGCCCATGAAAAAACGAAAAGATAAAAAGGGCAGGAAAAAATGAGCATCCCCATTTTAACTAAGCCCTTCAACTCCTCTGTGTCAAAAACATCTTTACTAGTCAAATTAATTAGACTGGAGTAATGAAAAGAGCCCTGGACGGGGACCTGGGGAACACCCAGCTTTTCTATATGCAGCAGCAGATGTGGCCTCTCATGACCAAGGAGGCTTCCTCTGGGGGTAACAGTGGAGGAGGGATGTCTAGTGCCCATTTTTAACTCTAAGAAAACATGATGTTGGTGTTCTTTAATTTCTGATGTATTTCCTTAGAAGGGTTATTGATAAGGAAAGAAACTGGTTCAAAGCAGATAGCTCAAGAGAGAGCAAACCCAGCTAAACAGGACTGGGCCTCATCAACTCTTAAACAGTAGAGTTACTCCCTCCCTGAATGATCCCATAACTAAAAGTGTTACTACTCATAAGGTCCAGAAGAAACACTGTACCTGTACCCCATATTCCTTTATCAGTAAGTATTTGGGAGAGAAATGGGGGGCTGGAGAATATTTTATGGGAAAGCATAAATAGAATAATATAGAAAACACTACATTTTCAATTCTTTAGTTTATGAGGATTCTGCTTGGCTGAGATATTTTGACCTTGACTTTAAATCTCTTTCTGTGTTTATAGTTAAATGAGTATTCTAACCTTTCTGTTTTATGTCTTTAAAACAGGAAATAGAATGACTAAAGAGCTAACAGAAAGGCTTTTGCCTCATTCCATATTTAATACCGTTTGGCTGTGTACCTGGTGAAGATTTTCACAAAACAACTTGTGCATTCAGAAACAGGAACAGTTTATGTTTCTTTGAGGACTTTCAAGTTGCTACATCTATATAACTGTAAAATCTCTGAGGCAGATTAACACTGTTTTCCCCAGTTACTTTAAATGCTTTCATTCCTAATCTTTAACCTATAGTCAGTTTGGCTAAGCAAATTTGTCAATTTGTTCCATTATTATGAATCCATGAACATGCCAGGTACTTAGGGAAGGAACTTTTAGAATAGTGATTTAATCCTTTTTAACCAGAAAAGAAATGCGCTGGTAGGGTGCAAACAAGTTCTGGCAGGTAACAGTACAACCTATATATTTTTTGTATAGACAATGATACTTGTAATTACTGTCACCTAAATCAAAATGATTAAAGTAAAATTGTGTCCTTCCAGATGCTCAGCATACACTTCCTCATGGTAAATTAAAGTCATCATTAAACATCTGAAATGCCTATAATTTGAACCACAGCTGCAAAAAAAGTCACTCAATTGTGAATTTGTTAGACCATATGTTATTGTACCAAGTGTACATTTTCCTTCCCAAGAAAACCCTATTGCCCCCACTGGAATAATTTTTAAAAGAATGACACTGGCTTGTGTTCCTAGCTACTTTATGACTAAGATGTAGCAGGTTGAATAAGGGGGAAATATACTCTGGCAAATAACTACTTTTAGAAATAGAACTAGTTCCATGTTTCAAGTTTAAACTTTTGAAAGAATCTACTACTTATCCTAACCATCTTTCCCTCTTCCTCCTCTGTCCCAACACACACACACACACACCAAGATAAAGAGAGTTTATTGTAAAAGATTTTAGGGTAATTCTAAAACCAATATTTAAATGACAGTTTCCATTTCTTCTTGCAAATGGAGCTATTTGCCAAGTAAATAGATATGTTTAACTCTGACCTAGTTTTCCTCAAGTGTCTAAGCTTCTTTCCCCATGAAAAATAGACAATTGTGATTGGGGATCAAGCAGCGAAAGGCTGAGGGAGACAGGGCACCTAGATAATCTGCAAAGGGAGTGAGCACTCTTGGAATTTCCAAAATGGATTGCACTTTTGAAGACCTTCAAAATATTGACAGACGCTTGAGTTTTCATAGTGAGTCACTGAGACTAGCACAGAAGTTTCTTCTATAGCTTCCTCAATCATTTTAAGACCCTAGACATTAAATTGCCTCTTGAAAGGCCACTGAGAGAGAAATGAGTTGACTTCTTAACTGGTTAGCTCTATTATAGAAAATGGTACTTTGTGTTAGTATAAATTCAAATGGATTCAGGATTTTTAAAATTCAAGCATTTTGACTATTTTTATCTTGGAAGGTGGTTTCTATGAAGCTGATATGTATCTTTTACATCTGTCTAGTTAAGGATAATAGGAGGGAAAGGTACTACTGGTTATTTAATATTTATTCTTCCTTGAAAATGACTGTCCATCTGATGTATCCCCATTTAATGACAAAGTGGATGTCACTTCTATCTTTTAATATAAATTCATGATATTATGAATTTAATTTCTTGATATAGAGTTATTCAGGTTTTTAACATTTCTGAGCCAGTTTTGGTGTGATATATTTTCAAAAGAAATTTCATTTATTTAAGTTGGTGATAGTACCTATTAACTTTCATTAATGTCTGTAGTTATACCTGTCTTTCATTTCTGATATTGGTAGTCTATGTTCTCTCTCTCTCTGTTTGGGATGGAGTCTTTAAAAAATTCCTTCTTTTTGCCTTTATTATTATATTCTTCCTTTTACTTACTTTGCACTTCTTTCCCTAGCTTTTAAAAGTCATAATATAGATCATTGACCTTTAAAACATAAAATTTTGGTATAAACATAAAAGCAATAATTTTTCTTCTAAGCACTGCTCTCACTATTCATGGAATTTGATGTTTTTGTTTTCATTATTTCTGAATTTCCCCTTGGATTTCTTCTTTGGCCCAAAGCTTTTATTTTATTTTATTTTTCTGGTACTGAGGATTGAACCCTGAGGCACTTTACCACAGAGATACATCTCCAGCCCTTTTTATTTTCGATTTTGAAACAAGGTCTTGCTAAGTTGCTGAAGCTAGCCTTAAATTTGTGGTCCTCCTGCCTCAGCTTCCCAAGTCATGAGGACAATAGGCATGTGCCATCATGCCCAGCCTGTGGGTTGTTTTTAAGTATACACTTTTATTTTCATATTCTTGACAACTTACTTTTAAATTAAATTCTTAATTTAATTACTATGTGGTCAGTGAATGTGTTTTTAAAAAAAATTTATTGAGATTTATTTTTGGACCCATTATGTATCTTGATATGCTTGAAAGACTGTTTTTTTTTTTTTTTCAGCTGTTGGGTATATTGTTATACAAAGGTTAATTAAGTAAGTTTACTTTTGATTCAGATCTTCTATATTCTGATTTTTTGTTTGCTTCATTGATTACCAAGGAGTATGTGTTAAAATGTCCAACTATGATTATACTTGTGTCTACTTACTCCCTCCTTAATTCCATTTTTGTTTTGTGAATTGGAACTCTCTTATTAAATGGAAGAATATTTAGAAATTTTGGGATGTGGTAAAGTCATATCATTATGAAATATCCCCCTTCGTGTCTCTAAAACACTTTCTCTTGAAGTATAGTAATATTACCACACTGATTTCTTTGTTTACTATTTGAATGGTATATCTTTTCCCAAATTTTTACTTTAAGCCTTTGTGTATTTATGTGCATTTCTTTATATATATATATATATATTTTTTTTTTTTTTAGTTATAAGTGGACAGAATATCTTTATTGTATTTTTATGTGGTGCTGAGGATCGAACCCAGTGCCTCACGCATACTAGGCGAGCACACTACTACTGCGCCATAACCTCAGCCCCTATGTGCATTTCTTATGCACAAAAACAGTCTTGCCATTTTTTGCCCATATCAACAATCCTTGTTTTTAATTTGAACTGCTGACTCCTTTACATTTAATGTGATTTTTATATGGCTTGGTTTAATCTACTATCTTGCTGTTGTTTTTCCATCTGTCCTCTAGGGTTTTATTTTTTGTCTTCTGTGGTTCATTTTCTGCCTTCTTTGAGTTAACCAAATATTTTTAGTGCCCTATTTTACTTCTATTTGAGTCTTGGATAAATATTATTATTATTATTATTATTAATCTTATATTTACATAGTTGCTCTGGGTCTAACAAAGAGTATCTGTAACATCAAATTTCATTATAGTCAGTAATGAATCATTTCTTGCTTCCAATTTCATATCTAATACTTTCCATTTTTTACTTAACAAGTTATAATCTTACAATAGCATATGTTTCTATTTACCCATTATATTAGTTTACTATTGCTGTCATAACAAATCATCTCAATCTAAAAGCCCAAATTTAATTGATTTATTATATTATAGATCTTTAAGTCAGAATACTCACATGAATCTCACTTAGATAAACTAAAGTATTAAAAGCATTATCTTCCTTTCTGGAGACTTTAAAGAAAAATCCATTTTCTATATACTTAAATTGTTGGCAGAACTCAGTTATGTTAGATTGTAAGATTTTTTTTCTGGCTATAAGCTAAGGACCATTCTTAGTTTCCAGAGGACATCACATTCCTTGGCTGTAGCCATCTTCTTTTATCTTTAAGGTGAGCAGCTGATAATGGGTTGAATTTTTTTTATAACTCCTTCTTCTGCCTGAATTGTCCACTTTTAGAAGCTCATACAATTAGATTGAGGGCATCTAGGATAATTTCTCTATTTTAATGTCAACCAATTAGCTACTTTAATTTAATCTGTAACCTGAATTCTTTTTAGTCACATAATGTATTTTGTCATGTAGTATATTCACAGTTACCAGAAATTAGGATGTTGGCAAGTTGGTAGAACAATATTTTGCCTGTAACCCCTACTTCCTACTCCAGACTTTTATGTTATTATTGCCATCTTATTTACTTCCATATCTGTTATAAGCTATTCTTTATAATGTTGTTAATTATTCTTTTAAATCAGTTTTCTTTTACACAATGGCACATATTATGTGATTTCATTTATATGCAATACCTAAAACAGGCAACTTGATAGACACAGAAAGTAGATTATTGGCTTTCAGGGGTGGGGTGGGGTTATGTGGAATGATAGCTAATGAGTACGTTACTTCTTTTTAGGGTGAAGTTTTCTGGGATTAGATAGTGGTGATAATGTCACAACCTTGTGAATATGTTAAAACAAAACACTGTATTTTACATTTTAGAAGAGTAAAATTTGTGTCATGTGAATTTTATTTAAATTGAAAAGATAGAAAAAGGTCACTTGTCTTTGAAATAAATTATATGAAAAAAGCTTTATTTATTATTTTCATTGTTATTCCAAAGAACAATATCAGGTATCCTTTTCCTTTAGCCTGAAGAACACTTTTATGTTTAATGGGCTCCTGGTAGCTAATTCTCCAAGCTTTTACTTGTCTAATGTGTATTTTATTTCACATTCCCTTTTTGAGGATATTTTTATTGAATATAAAAATCTAGATTGACAGTTGTTTTCCTAGCACTTTAAAGAGTAAGATATTGTTCTATTGTTATATAACATTCATGGTTTCTAAGGCAAAGTCAACTGTCATTCATACTACTATTCCTCTGTCATATATTTTCCCTCCAGATGCTTTTGATGTTTTCTCAAAATCTTTGATTTTTTAAATATTTGGCATATTGTATTCCTAGATGTGCTTTTCTTTGTACTTATGCTACTTGGGGATTGTTAATATTTTTTTAATATTTATTTATTTATTTTAAAATTTAATTATTTTATTTAATTGCATTTCAAGTCATAGTACATAAACAGAGCTCAGTTTTTCCATTTCTCTGGTTGCAAATCAGATAGGGTCACATTATTTGTGTCTTCATACATGCACCAGGGGCAGTCATGACCCTCTCGATCAACCATCATTACTATACCCATTTCCCTTTCTTTCCTCCCACCTCGATTGTTAATCTTATTGGCTCCATAAGTTAATGTTTTTTAAAAAAATTTTGGGAAATTTCAGCCTTTTATTCTCTTTCTGGGATTCCTATTTCATATATATGTTAGAAAGTTTTATACTTTTCCATAAATGCCAAGTATCTGCTCATTATTCTTCAATATTCTTTATTTTTCTTCTTCAGATGCAAAATTTTCTATTTTGTCTTCAAATTTGCTCATTCTTCTACTATTTCTAATTTGCTAATAATACCACTTAGTGAATTTTTCTTTTCATTTATTATACTTTTAATTTCTAGTATTTCCATTTTTATTACATCTTATGATTCTCATTTTTCTGTTGATATGTCATATGTCTCCATTCATAAACACAGTATTTTCCTTTAATTCTATTTAATAACTCGTTTATTATCTTTGTCTGAAAATTTTAACATATTGACCATTTAGGGTTGGTTGATATTAATTGCTTTTTTCTTAACTGTGGGTCACAATTCTTTTGCTTCTTTGCAAATTTTTTTTCTTGCATACTGGACAGTGTAGATGATACTTACTGAGCCTTGGTTAGGAAAATATCCTCAAGACCTCATATGATATTGAACTTCATCTAATACATGTCCCTTTCATCAGAATTTGCAGTTATGCACAAAACTGTACTGCATAGTTGCCTCATGTAATTTTTTTTGCTTATTTATAGTGGGATGGTTAGTTTGGCATAGTTATACCATTATGGCTAAAAGCACAAATTCCCTAATGTTGTTATAATTTAGCAAATATAATAAATCTGTTAGTTTTTCTTTAATTTACTACTATTGGTAAAATGTGGTCATTATAAAAGGAAAATATTTCAAGGCAAAGAATTTTTGAAAAAGATCTATTCTGTCTTCATATAGACCTATCTAACTCCATAGTCACATTCTTTTGGGGGGCAGTGTATTAGGGCTTGAACTCAGAGGCACTCAACCATTGAGCCACATTCCCAGCCCTATTTTGTGTTTTATTTAGAGACAGGGCCTCACTGAGTTGCTTAGCACCTCACTTTTGCTGAGGCTGGCTTTGAACTTGCAATCCTGCTGCCTCAGCCCAAGCTGTGGGATTACAGATGTGTGCCACCACGCCCAACTCATAATCATATTTTTATAACACAGTGGTAGCAATCCTACACTGTGTCACTTCCTCACTTCTCTCTCCCAACATTGTTTGAAGAGAAGGATAGATATGAAAATAAGGATGAGTGCTGATTATTGTGAATAATCCTTTAGCATCTTATACCCAACTAAAATGTCTTGATTTGCCTGATTGAGATGGAATCCAGAGATCAAGTAATACTTTTACTCTTTCTGCTTATTAATTCATTACATTCAAGACTGGTATTCCTTTCACTCCTATGAATTTTACAAACTTGTCCTGAAGTGCTTTCTTATTTCTTGGAAACTCCACCATGCCTCTTAGCAATTAACAGATGTTTTCAAAGCATTTGTTTCAAATCCCCAACTTTTCATAAGATGGAAAATGGGTATAGTATTTCTCTTGTATCTCACAGAATTTATCATAATGCTAAATACACAGTAGATGATCAGTTTCAACCTGATTTTCTGCTTATAATACAGAATTAAGATTTTATAAATGCCTGCACAATCCTGTCAGAACAGGACTTCTAAGTTTTCCACTTTTGAGCTAGTTTAGAGCCTCCAGGTTAGTGACTTTCATCATCAGCTCACCTTCAGCAGTTCTTCCCCATCTCAATAATCCTGCTATCAGCTCTTCAACTATTATTCCATTTTGTACCATAGTCCTACAGTATATAAGTCTCTCTCCCACTATACTATAGATGCAATGTTTGCACTTTGAGGATTTTGACATCCTTACATAGTACTTTATATGTCATTGACTAATTACATTTCTTTACAATTTTGTATTTTTCCCTTTGGGAGGTAATATAATTATATTGGAAAACAGGAGAAAAAACACAAAATATAAACAACCACCATCAGTAGCTGGTATATTTTCTACAAAACACACCCCCTATCTCATGAACAAAAATGAACATGTTTTAAGAAGCAAATGTTTTCTTTTAAGCAGAAGATATATTTCTAGAATCATATAACAAGTTCTTTCAGATATCTCTGAAACCACCTAACTCAATCCTCTCATTTTACAGAAGAGGAAAATGGGGCTAAAGGAGATTAAGGCCTCCCAGTTAACTAACAATCAGAGGATTTTCTTAGGCAATATTAGGCATCATTTAAATCTGTAAATCTCTAACTTTTGAGCATAAGAATCAACTGGTGAGTTTTAACAATGAAGCTTTCAAGGTCCCACTCCAACATTCATTTGATCTGATGATGATAATCTAGAGACTATTTTAGTACTACTAAATGTGTAAATGCTTATCTAGAAACCCCTTGCAATTCTTGCTAAAACTTGGATAAACTTGATCATAATAATAGGGTTTCACTGCCATATTATCACTAAAACACAGGAAGCATGTTTGAGAGCAGTTTTTTCACCAGTCACAAATTAAATAAACTCTCTCTGAAGAATCAGCCCAGCTGCCGTCTCTAGGACTCTACCATATATACAAGACTGGAGGCTATATTGAGCAATCTGTAAATAGAAAATAAAAATGCATACTTGCTTGACAGGACATTAGACTATAGACACAACTCAGTTCACAAAGAATAATTAGGTTAATATTTGAAGATATTTTATATTCTAGTTTTCTCTGTTTAATTTAGGATTCTTTTGGCTTTAGGTATATTATCTATAATTTTTGGCAAAAATATATTAAGTATATAAATTATACTTGTCTATAATAATTTAGAACTTAATATATTTTTACTAGGATATTATTTCTTTTTCTTGTCCTATTGCACTGGCAAACCTCAAATAAAATGTTGGAGAGAAGCCGGGCATAGTGGTACACGCCTGTAATTCCAGCATTTAGGGAGGCTAAGACAGGAGGATTGCGAGTTCAAAGCCAGCCTCAGCAATGGCAAGGTGCTAAGCAACTCAGTAAAACCCTGTCTCTAAAGAAAAAAACACAAAATAGGGCTGGGGATGTGGCTCAGTGGTCAAGTACCCCTGAGTTCAATCCCCGGTACCAAAAAAAAATGTTAGAGAGAAATGGTGATAGCCTGACCAGGAGAAAAGTGTTCAATAGTTCACATTAAATATTATATGTTTTTCAATATTTAACTTATTTTATTAAGAAAACATCTTTCTATTCCCAGCTTGCTTTTTGCTTGGTTTTTAACTACCTTAACAGTTTATTGCTTATCATGTAGAAAAAAGCCCAGAGTATCTCAGATGTAGTATCAATCTTAAACATACAATAAGTTATTTGTGGTCACTCTTATTTTATGCACTAGGAGCCAAGGAAAACAGCCCTTGTCCTGTACTACCTACAATCTACTAGCATAGAAAAACTTGTAAAGAAAAACTGTGTTAACAGCATGATAGAGTTATGTGTAAAACACTATAGGATTGTTGAGAAAGAAGAAACTGACTTTAGTAAGGACAAACCAAGGAAGCATTCAGAGAAAGTTAAATTTAAGCCTAAATTTATAGGTAGACAAGACAAGCAAGAACATTCTGGGTAAGAAGTTACAACTTGGAGATGTACAAGAACAAAGAATGTGGGATAAAAACAACACCTCAAAAGAATCAATGAGGAAAGGTGGTGGGACACGAATTCAAAAGGGAATGTTAGGGAAGAGTATAAAGTAAATGATGAAACTTTATAATGGATTTGTTTATATTGGATCCAGTGGACAAAAGGGAGTCATTGAAGTAGATATATCATTGTGCTGACACTGTAGATGGTGAAGAACACTTGTTGGAAAACTAATTAGGAAGCTAGTGATAAAACTCTGAAATAGGAGAGAGGTAAGGTGAAGATGATACATAGTGAGCTTTAGGAATTAGAAACCATTGAATTGACTGTCTAAATGGATGTTGAAAGTGAAGGAGAGGAGAAATCAGTGTTTTCTTCCTGGATAATTGGGTGGCTGGTAACTTTAACAAAGCTGCAGGTAATGAAGAAGGGTAGAGGTGCTAGTTTCAGGTCTTGATATACTGAGTCTGAGAGAGCCACCAAGTGGGATGTCTACAAGGAGACTGAGAATTTGGGCTTCACATATCAGATTATGAGTTAGAATCAGTTCTGGTGAAATCTCTGATTAAGAAGGTAGAAAATTAAAATAAATCCAGGATTGGTGTTAACAGTTTGAGGGATTTATAGCAAGCTGCAGCTCTAGAGGGACCATTAGGCCCTATGCTTTTCCTCATTTTGTAGTCAGGGTCTTTAATCCATATGTGGCATGGCTTTCTAAGGATTCCATGCCCTCAGTCACTTCTTTCTGGGTATTGACCCTAAGTTATTTGGATCTCTGTCCTTTGGCCCTAAATTACTTTGACTTCTTCCTGGCATATGCCTAACTTAAACTTATATGTGGAATAATCCCTTGAGGTGTGATTCTGCTATCAATACAACCAAATAAAAACCTAAATACAATTCTAAGAGATGATTTCTGAAGGTATTCTTGAATGAATAAAATGGAGTTTAGACTATACATCACACAGAAAAGTATTTTAAGATTTCTCTTCACCCATCTGTCTTTCCAAAGTTTCTACATCAATGTATTAACTGTCCAAAAGGCTCTTCTTTCTCTTCTTCTCTCATAACTTCTCTCTTAATTCCTGTTGTAGTCTACTCCCTACTGGTGTATACTTACACACACACACACACACACACACACACACAGAGTCATTATTGATTTCCAAATCTCTTCCTCTGTGGAAATATGGGAGGATATAGGTGTGTATTAGGCATGTGTATGTTTCAGTGAAGTGTAATAAGTGAATGCAGATCAGATATCTGAGTAATAGTAGCAGGATAAAATAGGAATCTTGTGAGGAAATTAGAAAACTTGGCAATGTTTGGGATTTCAAAAGAAAACAGACTGCTGGGAGTTTGGGCAGTGAATATGGGCAGGGGAAATGGTCATGCCAAACATCTGGGCCTTGGTGGATAGAAAGGCTCACAAAACACATCAAGGAGGGACTCTCTACCCTGGACTGATAGAACTCCATCTTTTCCTCTCACAGTGAGTTGTGGGAAGAAAACTGTGATTTCCATCTGACTGAGTAGTCTCAGCTACAGTTAGACCATTCCCATCCCAAGCACTTCCCACCTTTTTAGTCTTCTCCAGACCAAGTGTAAATACCTGAACTCAAAGAAGGCACACTCACATTCTTTTTAGAAAAGTTCAGGAAGGTCTCATGGAGTAATGCACCTGAAAACACCAAATTTCCTATCTCACTTATACAAAAATGTGTAGGGAGCTCACAGACAGATCTTTGGAATGAAGGCATCATGTGTACTCCATGTGGATTATTTCTCTCTTCCAACCTTCTTTCATTATTCTGAATTTCCTCTCCTATCAACCTATAGCTACTTCTTCTAGACACCCAGTTCACTGTCTAAATTTACCCCTCTGTAATCTGCATTGGTTCTCACTGGAGATTCCACTACTATGTTCTTTCTGGTGCCATGAAAGTAAGTTTTGCAGACCCCGAAGAGGGGAAAATGTGCTTCAGGTTTATAAGTTGAAAGGATAGAAAGTGCCTTGATTGATTTCCCCACCAGCAAGAGTTGTAGCTGATTTTCTCTGGCTCCAAGGAGCAAGCTTATTCATCAGAGCAAGCATTCATTTCTACTCCCTCCCTTCCCAATATCTATCCCAAAGACCTCACAGTATAGTCTCATTTGAAGAAAGCATAGTTCATGGGAAATAATGGTGCAGACATTGTCAAGCTAAGGAATGTTCAGACGCTTCCAGTGTAACAGTCACAACTTGAGAGTGATTGAGTTCATTTAGTGTGAAAACCTTCATCAGTAACAAGTGACTCTAATTCCAGTTACATTGTTGTCTCAATGAAGAAGCAGACCAGCAAGTATGTGTTGTGTCTCAGGACATTTTTGCAACAATGGTTGCAATTATTGATATGTAATTTTGTTTTATAAACATAAATCTATGTAATCCTTGCAGTGACCCAGCAAATTCATATTATTAAGCATTTCATGAATAAGCATAAAGCTCAAGGAGCTAGCAGTTACCCAAGGTCTCAGGCAGTGAGCAATGAAACTGATAGTTGATCCTAGATCTACCTGTCTCCAAAGCCTGTAATCTTATCACTATATTGGGCAAGAGGTGAAGAGAAGGAACCAAAGGAAATAGCATAGATCCTGGTATTTAAAATCAGATGCCCATGTGTTTGATAACTTGTTAGGTAATGAAAAAACTCAAGATCAGGCTTTTTTCTTTCCTTCCTGTCTCATTTCCTTCCTTCCATCCTTCTTTCTTCCTTTCCTTCCTTACTTT
Source organism: Geosciurus inauris (assembly GCA_004024805.1). Taxonomy (NCBI): domain Eukaryota; kingdom Metazoa; phylum Chordata; class Mammalia; order Rodentia; family Sciuridae; genus Geosciurus; species Geosciurus inauris. Next base: position 7,666 of record PVHX01004438.1, on the reverse strand, counting down.
TTTCCATGAAACTCCAACAGCAATCACATAAGAATCAGAAAGCATAGAGTATAAACCTGCCTCAAACCAATGGTAAAAAAAAAAAAAAAATCTATGAAAATTATTATTAAATAATTAAATCTATAAATCATAAATTAAATCTATGAAAATCTATTATTTTATGCTTCCATTTAGACTGAACATTGTAGCTTTTCTCCTAAATACACATGAAGATAATATGGAACTTTTGGTAAAAATTATACCATGCATCTATGCCAACAGCTTGTTTCCCGCACACAAATCTTTATCTGCTATTTTCAGCTTTCAATATATTCTCCGAAGAAGTAAGTCAGGACATTAAAAGGCACAGGAAAAAAAAAGTGAAACAAATGGAACTAGATTTTTGTAGGAAGTGACAGTCATATTGATATTAATGGAAAACTAGCCAGAAGGAGGCCTGAGAGGAAAATCTATGAAGCATACACAAGGAGGGTATGGTTTGGGTTTTAAGATGGAGTAAAAGATTGGTCATCAGCCCTTCCTATGATGTAGATAAAGCATTTTTGGCCATTGAGCAGATTCTTTTGTGAGTAGTGTTCACTCCTTTCACTTCCCCTCCTCTTCAAGTAAAGAGCCTGGGGATCTGACCTAGGGTGAGGCCTAGGATCTGTGGTAGACATTATTATTTGGTGTTGCTTGCTTTTCCTTTTTTTCTTCACAATGAAATTTGTCAAAACTCATTATTTAGCGGGCTTGGGTTGTGGCTCAGTGGTAGAGCATTTGCCTCACATGTGGGAGGCACTGGGTTCAATCCTCAGCACTGCATATAAATAAATGAATAAACAAAGGTTAATAAACAACTAAAAAAAGTTTTTAAAAACTCAATATTTACTTTACCCATTTCCTATTATTCCACTAACTCCTCCAGAGACCCATTTCACTTTGGACTTTGTTCCTTCACTCTTAGCAAAATAGCTCTTGCTAGTTACCTGTGGCCATAATACTTCTAAATCCAGCAGGCAACTTTCAGTTCTTGCCTTATTCCATGCTTAGAGCATTAACCCCACTCCCCCATCATTGACCAATCTGTCTTGAAATATTCCCTTCCCTTACTTCTCTTACCCCCTCATTCTTCATTCTTCCTGCTTTCCTTCTACCTCCCTGGCTACTCTTATTCTGTCTCTGCCAGTTCTCCTCCTCCCATCACTAAATGTTAGTTTGTTAGTGCTAACTCTCAGGCCCTCTTTTCTCACTTCATATTTTGCCAAGCCATCTCATCCATAACCATGGCCTGAATGATCAGTGATGATGACAGCCCTCTCCCCTTAGCTCTAGACTTATATCTAATTGCTTTGGTGACATCTTCTCTTGATTATAAGGACCTCAAACTTAATATGTTGCTTTATTTTTTACTTGTTCACAACAGATTCTTGCAGAAGACCAGTGTACCCTTGCAGTTTGTATTTTGAAGGCCCACTCTCTGAGCCAAGGCTTCTATGCATGTGAACCCCAGGTAGACATCCATGCCTTTTAAATTCACAGGCTTGCTTGCCTGCCTTCCTCTCTTATTCTGCCTCCCTCCCTTCCTTTCTTTCAGTTCTACTTAAGTTACCAAATTAAAACTTAAAAAGAAAAAAGAACCCACATATTGTTTTATGGTATAGGCTTGAATTTATTACCTTTTCCTTCATATCATGTTTTCTCCAGTGTGATCTCTCAGTAAATGGTACAACCATTCACTCAGTTGCTGAAAAGCTTTGTGGAAGTCATTCTTGATCTTTCCTCCATTGCACTAAATTCCCAATTCATTAATAGGTAATACAGACTTTCATGTCTTAAATGTGTCCTAAATTCTTTCATTTCCATTCTCCTTTAGCTATATAGCCAACATATTAATCCAAGCTACATATTAATCCAATAGCCAACATATTAATCCAATCACCATGGATCACTGCAATACTATCCCAACCTCCCTTGTATGAGCCAGTCTATATTTCTCTTCAAAAAATAAGTCTGACCACATTCTTACCTTCCTGTCTCAGGCACAGTTAAAGCCATTAAGAAAGCCCTTCCTTTGCCTTTGGGTTAAAAAGCAGTGTCCTGAGCATACTGTTTAAAGCCATGTATGATCTGGCTCCTACCTATCTTGTCTAAAGCCACATATGATCTGGTTCCTACCTATCTTGTCCTCTTCTAGCTTCATTCTTCCCTCTGTAGTTTATTCTTCATCACATCACACTATTTTACTTTCTAGATCCTTCTATAGTCTTTCTTCTCTCAGGCCTTGACACACATCAATAACCCTTCACTTTTTTATAGCAGACTCTTGTAGAGGCTGGTGTGTCCTTAAAATTTGTTAATTTGTACAATTTGTATTCAGAATTAAAATGCTAAGCTTAACTATGCTGAGGTAACTCCAAGTAGACATATGTGACTTTGTGTGTGTGTATTGGGGTGGTGGTGGTGCTGGAGGTTGAACTCAGCTTTCCTGCATTCCAGGAAAGCTCTCTAACCATTGAGCTACTTCCAGTCCCATACATACATACTTTTAATAATGTTCAGGCCATTTGTGTGTGTGTGTGTGTTTTTAAAACTTGACTTTAGTTACCAAATCACACTTTAAAATAAAATAATAAAACAACATAACTTTCTAGAAGTTTCATTAATTTTTTCTCTATATTTAACAGCATTTTGCAAATTAAGCACAATTTAAACTATGTCATTGTTAATAACTAAAAAGTTTCAAACAAGAACTAGTTGCTCAGAGATATGAAACAGCATCATTTGCAATAAAAGTTATTATTATTACTTTCCCTTAACCTACACTTTAAAATGATACTGAACAGAAACAGGTAAAACAAAACCCTCAATCTCTGGCCCTCTTAATACCAGGCAGATTGAAATAATAGGGCTTGGTCCTAACAAAAGGCTTGAAGCAGGCAAGGAGAGTGAGTTAATGAGATCCTGTAATCTGATCCTCACCAGACCTGGACAGCTGTTCTCAGAAACCTAAGGAATCCTACACCTTTACAGATCACAGACTGGCAGGACCCAAATCTAGTGGGTTCAGGCAAGTCCCAACACTGTGGAAATGATGTTGCTGGTGAAAATAACAGGGATCTGTTATCATAAGATTACCTGTCTGTAAAATGCCTATTTGTCTTCATTACATTGCCTTTTGGAGGAGGGAGAAGGGGGTGAACATTAGTGTGTGAGAAGATGGAGTTAGGAGAAGAAAAAGGCGTCTCTGACCTAAGGTGAAACCTGCTTTAACTCAGTGTGTTTGTTTGACAGCCAGATGGCGTCTGCAATGCTGAACTCCCAGTATTGAGTGCTCATTAGTGTTGTATGTAAATATCTTGCAAAATAATGGAAGGATGCATTCATATCTGGAATTGCAACATCATAGTTTTCATGGGGTAGTTTTAATCTGGTAATTTCAATTAATTGATCCATCTCTGATTTCATTCATTCTTTCACCAAATATTTCAATGTCTATTACATGCCTGGCACTATTGCTAAACATGAGCTATGAAGTGGTGAATAAAATAAACATTGTATCTGTCTTAATGGTGATTCCAGTTTAATGAACAACAAAATTAATAATCACATAAACATGTGATCATAAATTTTGAAAAATGCTCCACAATGGAAGAATAAGTTACCATGAAAGAGAATAATAGGAAGACCCTACTTCAGAGAGAGAGAGAGATGGACTTTAATATGACCTGTAAAGTAAAATGGAGCCAGCCATGCAAAGATGAGGGGGATGAGGTGTGGATGACACTATAATGATGGATTTCATATTTATTTAAATTTTAATGAAAAATTAAATATTGTAATACAATTATAAAATACTCAGTTAATCAAAATCAAACAACCCCAAAATATATAAAGTTGAAAAGGACCATTTTTATAGGTCTTCCTTCAAAAATTCCATTTTATGGAAGGAACTGTGGTTAATAGGTTCATTTGTTTCAATAATTCTCAGGTGGTCTTTTTCCATCTGTGAAAGAACACAAATTGTGAGGGTCATCCTTGGGAAAGAATGAGCAAACTGACCCTGAAATAGCAGAGGCAGCATATCACTAAAGTCAGAACATTGTTGCAGTATCTCAGTGGGCTTCTAGTTGTAGGACAAGTTGCATCTGTGAATAATCAGAGGACATACAGTTCTGCACAATCTGCATTCCAATAATCACATTCCTGGAGCTTTTAGAAACTTAGTTGAAATAAAGTTTATAACTGTTATCTTTCTGACAATCAATAGAGCTAGTAAAAACTGTTTTATGGCTTGTTTTGGCAGTTCAAATCTCCATTTTGGGTCATTCCAGTTGCCTTTGTTTTTGCTCATATTTGATTGATTTTGCAATAATGGTGAATGCAGAAATAAAAAAGCCCCTGAAGTGGATGCACAAGGCATATCACATTACTAAATGATAACAAACAGATGATATTCAGAATACCTAATTGATAGCACTCTGTATTGTGCTGGATCAAAAATAATCTTTAAAACAGACTGGATTTATTTTAAAAGTATAGTAAAAGGATCATTTACAGACTCATAATCTATCCCACAAGGAGAAATAAATCCAAATTTTAAAAATAGAGAATGCTGACTTAGCTCAGCTTCTTGTGAAATGTGAAGTATCTGAGGACTGTGCATTACTTGTTTCCCAACAGAGCGGCCCATGTAGGCAGCCTGAAGTAACAGGGCTTCTGGGCCTTAGGGGAAACCCTACCACAAGGAAAGGCAAACCGTATTCCAGAAACATATGTCTCCAGTTCCCCAGGAAAAGCATCCCACATTTTTGACTTTTTTTTTAAACAGTTTAAATACCTGTGAAATAAAACACATATGTAGAAAAGTGACAAATCTAAAGATGTTTCACTTGTGCACACAGGATCACTACACAGAGTGTCACCTGTGCAGCTAGGAACCAGATAGAGAAACCAATTACCAACACCTCAGAAGGTTCCATGTGTCCCTGCCTAATCCCAATCCTCCTCCTTCCCTCAAAGATCACCACTTTCCTTTAATCTTTATCACCCCTTTGCTTCTCTTAGATGTTTGCCACTTAACTGTGTATCTCTAAAGCCTACAGTAGTGTAGTGATGCCTGATTTTGAATTTTAGCTGAATGGGGTCATACTATATGCATTATTTTGTGTCTGGCTAAATTCATTTATTTTCAATGCTATATGATATTCCATTATATGCTACCTATGGGAAATAAGTTTGCTATAAGCATTCTTAAACATGTTTTCTGGTGCACCTGTACAAGAGACTATAGGAGTAGAATTGCTGGATGGTGCATTAAACCCATATTTAATGACTAGAGAATATCAGAGTAATTGCATTGATTCACACTACAACAAGGAGTTATCACTGCTTTATATCATCACGTATACTTCTTGTTGTCAGACTTTTAATTTTTGGCAATTTGATATTAGTGTAGAGTTTTAAGATTAACTTCTATTGGTCTTAGGAATTTTATGCACAAGGTAAATTTAATTTATATAAATAAGCTTGACAATTACCCAACAGAAAAACATTAGAATATAGAGGAACAAAAAAAATATTTGAATCACAGAAGGGTGAATAGCAGGTCAAACAAGGTAGGACAGCAATTAGTGCATTTCTCTTTCAACTGACCCCATTATTTCAACTCTGTAGTTTGGTGATAAAGCAAAAATAGAAATAGTATGCCTGACACCTTGTAATTTGTATTTATCTTAGTAAATATAGTCAAATTGGTGATAAAATAAATGATCTTTCAAGACAAGTGTTAGATGCCATCTGCTGATTTTTGTGGATTTTTATAAAACTCTTTATTGTCTTCTATTGATCCATCTATTCCTGTGACAATTCTACACTGTTTTAACCACCCTGTTTTATCTAGAGTTTTGTATCTGTCTTGATATCTATTAGGGCATGAACTTGTCCTAGGTTCTGCTAAAATGAGAGCTATTTCCTCTTTTTGGAGATAGTATATTTTGATTCTTCATAAAAATATAGTGAGATGGAAATTGCACAGCTTGAAGACACAGACCTTGATCAAAGAATTTTACTTTCCATTTGTCTTAACAAACAGAATGCTAGGTAATGCCATATTTTACCAGCACAGCCTTCAAAACCTTGTTGAATTTGAGATTTTTCAACAGTCTGAGCCTCAACTAGTCTGAACACTAGAATTGGCATTGCTCTCTCATAATGGGGTGAACAATATATAGGTTGCTTGCATTGCCTTTACTAACTGTGCTGAATGAAATTGTAGCCAAGTTTCTGCAAAAGTTTCTGCTACTGAACTACAAGGGGTTTTCCAAACCATGAACATTGTATGCATTTTCATTTACACAAAAATGTTTATTTCCAGAAATATCTCGAAAATTTCTTGTAGGTATGCTCCTAGATGTTTTTGTACTCTGTTATTTTGTAAACAATAGCTTCTCTTTGATTATATATTCAAATTCATTATTTCTGCTTTATAGGAAAGTTACTGATTTTGTTGCATTAGTTTTGTAGGACAGGATTCATTGAAGACAAAAGTGCACAATGGATAAATATATGGCACATAAATTTTCACAAACTCAGTGCAACTTTTTAATCAGAAGCTGGATTAAGGCAGAATCAATATTGTCAAAATGGCCATACTACCTAAAGTGCTATATACATTCAATGGGATTCCAATTAAAATCCCAATGTCATTCCTGATAGAAATAGAAAAGGCAATCATGAAATTCATTTGGAAGAATAAGAGACCCAGAATAGTCAAAGCAGTCCTTAGCAAGAAGAGTGAAACAGGAGGCATCACAATATCAGACCTTAAATTATACTACAAAAACAGCATGGTACTGGCACCAAAATAGACATGTAGACCAATAGTATAGAATAGAAGACACAGAGATGAACCATTTAAATACAGTTATCTTACACTAGACAAAGGAGCCAAACACATACACTGGAGAAAAGATAGCTTCTTCAACAAATGGTGCTGGGAAAACTGGAGATCCATATGCAACAAAATAAAACTTAACCCCTATCTCTCACCGTGCACAAAATTCAACTCAAAGTGGATCAAGGACCAGGGAATCAGACCAGAGACCCAACACTTAATAGAAGAAAAAATAGGCCCAAATCTTCATCATGTCAGATTAGGACCTTACATCTTTAACAAGACTCCTAGAACACAAGAAGTAAAATCAGGAATCAATAAATGGGATGGATTCAAACTAAAAAGCTTCTTCTCAGCAAAAGAAACAATCAATGAAGTGAACAGAGAGCCGGCATTCTGGGAACAAATCTTTTCCACATGCACATTGGATAGAGCACTGATCTCCAGGATATATAAAGAACTCAAAAAACTTAACACCAAAAAACCAAACAACCCAATCAATAAATGGGCCAAGGAGCTGAACAGACACTTCTCAGAAGAAGATATACAATTGATCAACAGACATGAAAAAATGTTCAACATCTCTAGCAATCAAAGAAATGCAAATCAAAACTACCCTAAGATTTCATCTCACGCCAGTCAGAATGGCAATTATCAAGAATACAAACAACAGCCGGGCGCCGTGGCTCAAGCCTGTAATCCCAGCACTTAGGGAGGCTGAGACAGGAGAATGGCGAGTTCAAAGCCAGCGTCAGCAATGGTGAGGCGCTAAGCAACTCAGTGAGACCCTGT
>PVHX01004437.1:42272-125988 GCA_004024805.1 Geosciurus inauris | reverse complement strand
TTTTTTTTGGTACTGGGGATTGAACTCAGGAGCACTCGACCACTGAGCCACATCCCCAGCCCTATTTTGTGTTTTATGTAGAGACAGGGTCTCACTGAGTTGCTTAGCACCTCGCCATTGCTGAGGCTGGCTTTGAACTAGCGATTCTCCTGTCTCAGCCTCCCTAAGTGCTGGGATTACAGGCTTGAGCCACCGCGCCTGGCTGACACTATATTCTTGATGGTAAAAATAACATTACATTTTACTGTAACTATTAATTTAGATAGCTTACTTTACCATTAAATTTCAAATTCCTTGAAGGAAGGCAAATACATTTTATGTAAATTTCTGTTACAAATAGCTAAAGCAATTCCAGGAAGACATTACATGAATGTTTCTTAAAAGAATTAGTAATGATAGCAACACCATTTGCAGAACAACTACACTAGTAGCTTTTCTTTCCCATCTTTAATGGAAACAAACAAATTAATTTCTCAAAGAAATTAAATCAACTTCATGGGAAGAAACTAGGTTTTGTAGTGTGAATCAAGCAACCTAGATTGTATCCTCCTAAACAAGGACATATTTTAGATGAAATGATTGAAGAAGAGTAGAAAAATATTAACTAGTAGTTTGGCTTAATCATTTTAGTCTTGTTACTAGGGGGTTGGGGGTCATGTCATGACTCTTGGCTGTTATGTTTTCACAAGAGAAGATTTCAAGCAAGACACAAAACATAGTAAAAGTATAATGAATATTATTAGAGAAGAAAGGAAAAACACCCTAAAGTGAGAGGGTGGGTTATCTCAGAAAAGAGAGTGACATGTTGCTCTCTTTGTTTTCTAGTTTTATTAAGATCTTAGGGAAGTTTCTAGAGAATCCTACCCAGTTACCACAACTTAAACTTTGATTAATAGTAGAATTGAAAGTGATTTTCAAGTCCCTACTGCACATGATTTTACCTACAGGTACACAAGTAAAATTCATGTGTGTGTGTGGTGGGGTGGGGGGTTACTACTACTACAAAATTAAAATGACATGCTAAAGTTCTATAGGAAATCTCAGTCACTTAGCTCCACACTAACCAGTTTTAACTGGAACTTGTTTTTATGGATTTTATCAGTGAAATTTACTTTGAATTATTCTCCTTTTTTGAGTCTTTGAATTTTTGGTATATATGAAGATCATAAAGATCTCTTTCAGGGTAATGTTTGTTCTTATGGGCAGGGAGAAGTCTTTAGATATACATTCCTCACACATTAGGATAGCCTTAAAGATAGCTGGTTGTTTGTCAAAGAATACAAAATATCCTATTGACCTAAGCCAGAGTATGGCCAGAATGACCTTAAAGAAAACATGTGGAGGGTCAGTATGTAGGCCTAATCTATAGAATTATTCCTAAAATTTTATGTTGCTACCACTCATGTTTATCTGCTACCTATCTCTGTGATTAATTCTTAGCCATTTTCTAACAAGAATAGAATTATTAAAAGTTACAAAAATTTCTGGAAATTTAACATCACAAAAAATAAACATTATCATTAAATAGAATGATCAGAGAAGAGAAAATAAACTAAAAATATTGGATTATATTAAATATTGAAAGAAGAATATGAAACCCCAAAATACCATATTATTAGGAGGAAATGATGGAAAGGAAAAATAAATTCTAATTTTTTTCTTTTCTTTTTTTTAACCAGGGATTGAACCTGGGGCACTTAACCACTATAACCACTATATCCTCAGCCATTTTTTTACTTTTTATTTTTACATAGGATATTGTTCAGTTGCATAGGGGCTTGCTAAATTATTGAGGCTGGCTTTGAACTCACAATCCTCCTTCCTAAGCCTTCCAAGCCCCTGGGATTACAGATATGAGCTACCATGCCTGGCAATTCTAAAGTATCTTAAAAGTACATTTTAATTGAATTAATATATTTCACACAAATGCTAAAATAAAAATTCCAGGAAAAAAAAATCACTTTCAATAATAGCAAATTAATTCGCTAAAGATAACCACTGAGGAAAACTGAAATCTGGACAAAAAGAACATGTTTGGAGGCTTCACAGAATACACTATAGTGAAAAATTTCTGTGCCAAAACCAAGGAGGAAGAAAAAGTAAGAGTTAAATGCAACATCTGGAGATAATTTGTAACTTAAGAAATTAGTTACTAAGGAAGAAAAGAATAAAAGGTGAAGAAGCATTTCTTTTCCCTTTTTACAGCTTCATGATACTAAAGGACAAATGAAGGAATTTAGAATTTACAATTTCCACATTTTGCCTAGGGACCCATAAACCCAATATATCAGGAGGAGGGTGATTGGGAGTAACAGTAACTTTCACAGAAAGCACAGTGGTTTGAAGCCTTCTGCACAGCCAGAAAAAAGATGAAGGTGATCCTGTGTTTTAGTCAGTGTTTTTGCTTCTGTGACTAAAAGATCTGACAAGAACAATTGTAGATGAGAAAAAATTTATTTTGGGTCTCACAGTTGCAGAGGTCTCAATCCATAGGCATCAGGCTCCATTCCTTGGGGCTCCAGGTGAGGCTAACCATCATAGCAGAAAAGTGTGGCAGAGGAAAGCAGCTACATGATGATCAGAAAGCAGAGGGAGAAACTCCATTTACCAGTTATAAAATATATACTACAAAGGCATGCCACCAATGACCCACCTCCTCCATACACATCACCTTCAGTTACCACTCAGTTAATCCCATCAGGAGATCACTTTTCTGATTGAGTTAAGGCTTTCATAACCCAGTCATTTCTCCTCCAAATTCTCTTACATTTTCTCACATATGAGCTTTTGAGGGACACCTCACATTCAAACCATAACATCCTGTATTTCTGGTATCCCACAAGTGCCTGGCAAGAAGAAATTATGTGATAATGTTCAAAACCTAAAATAAATAAAAAACAATGTGTAGGTACATCATGAATTCCAAATATTAATGCAATTAGGCAAAATCTTCAGTTATTATGGTTTCTTGAATCAAGGATATAAAACAGTTATCTTTTTGGCAGATAACATGAACTTATTATTGCTTTGGACAAGAAGTTTGATTTAGCCATTCCATTGCATACATATATAAAAATAATATTGTAATGAATAAATGTAATATGATTGTGATTTATCAGTTAATAAATAAACAAAAACATTTAAATTCTAAAACAAATACTATACTATATAAACTTACAATGAGATTATTAACAATTAGACACTATTAGTGAGATTAAGTAAACTGGAAAATGATTGAAATAATTTCTGCAATAATAAAAGAGGAAGAGCTAAAAAGACGAAAGCAAACTAGCAAGCAAATACTGGATAAGTGAAAAAGAAGACAATATGAGATGTTCTAACATAAGAATAACTGAAATCCAGAAGGAAAAACACTAAGCAGGAAACTAAAATTCTCTTGGTGTGGCAGGGGGAGCTCATGGGTTAATCTGATCATGAGCTCTCCAAGTAGAGAGACACATCTTGTGTGTTTTGTTCACCTGGATATGTTCAATGACCAGAGAATTTATATCTAACTCCCTAAGTTCAGCATTATTCTCTGCATTTTTAAGCATGTGTAGCAAATATTCAGCACTATTTGGGCCACCCACAGTGCTTCCAGCCCCACTGTTTGGGCTGGATTCTTCTCTCAGAATGGCACACATTGTTTATTTAAAGTGACATCTTCCAGGTACTTTGGCTTTTCAGGCATGCATACCCTTGATGACCTGTGCAGTTTCATGGGTATTTTAAAAGTAAATACAACGATTTGAGCCTTTGATTTGCATGATTTTGTGGAGCTTTCTTGATCAAGAGCAGCAAACCATTTTCACAGAGCACTTCTGTGTGCTTACAGGAAGAGCAAATGTTTCTTTATGAAATTGCTTATTTGTGCATTTCCACTTTTAAGAACTAGCAAAATATTCAACAACTAGAGTTAAAAAAAGAATGAAAGAAATTTTTTAGATATATACAGAACAAAGAAAAATACAATGAGCTTTAGAGAGATTAAAATAAAAGGAGAGGAAGATTAAATATTATATACTCACATTGAAGAAAGTTTTATCTTCAGGAATCATGCACATTTTACACACCCCCACACATGAAGTGAAAGTAAGTCAAGTCTTAGATCTTTCCTTGACACAGAGGCCTTCTAGAAACAGATAATATAGACACTAATGGATAGTAAGTAGCTCAAAAAGGAGAAAGTTCTGACCATAATTTTCATTTTCCATGTTTCTTTACTAGAAAATATATTGAGTAATGTATGGTCATGGGGGATGTGTGAGAGGAGAAACCAGACTTTAAATGATAGTACCTGTCAGATAAAAACTTTTAATGTCTCCTTCAGCTCCTCAACTTTCTTACTCCTAAGTTGCAGAACTCAAAGCCTTTGGGAGAAATGTCATGGATATATATTTAATGTAGTTGTCTAATTGTGAGTGTTCAAGTTTTGTACTTGAGTATTTTTATGTTGCCAAAGAATAAATTTCTTGGTCTTATGTACATTTTAAATAGTGCTTTCAACTGACATATAGAACACAATAGATGTTTTCTTTTTAAAAAAAAAATATTTATTTATTTATTTTTTAGTTGTCGGTGGACAGAATATCTTTATTTTATTTCTATGTGGTGCTGAGTATCAAACCCAGTGCCACACGCATGCTAGGTGAGCATGCTACCACTGCGCCATAACCCCAGTCCCAAATGTTTTCTTTTTAAAAAAATAATTTTACTGAAAACAACCTCTTTGGTGATATTGTAAAGAACTCTAAAAAGTATTTAAATAATAAAAACAATGAATAATCTACAGTAAGCAAATAAACTCTCATAAGAATATTTTGTATAAAGTTTGTTATTTTTTGTTTATTTTGTTTTCTAAATAATGCTGCAAAAAAGCACTAGAGTTTATTTTGCATTGCTTTTGTTACATGAAATAATGATTTCCAAATGTAATCTGATTATATCATCTTTTTTTTTTTGCAATATTTATTTTTTAGTTGTAGGCGGACACAATAGCTTTATTTTATTTTTATGTGATGCTGAGGATTGAACCCAGTGCCTCATGCATGCTAGGCGAGCACGCTACCACTGCGCCATAACCCCAGCCCCTGATTATATCATCTTGATGACTTCAAATTTGTGTACACCTTTCTCAAAATAGGAATCGTAATTATACTAGTATTTATGAAAATTTAATTTTATCCTTATGCTAAGCCATTTCTTTAATTATGATTGGACTAACCATATGTTCAACTCCACAAATAACATGCTAATTTACCGACAAGCAACATTGCTCATTCTAGAGGCCTATGAGAATTAAACACTAGAGGCAGCTTTGAAGGAAGAAAAGACCACTTAACTAAACCTCTGGTAACACTTAGTAAATGCCAATGATTGCTGCAAGTAATTTGGTCCATTTTCACTTGTGGGTATTAATGTCCTGAATATAATTTTAAACTGCTCCTATTGAGTTTTTCAAATCTAATTTCACCTGTACTGTTCCAATTCCAAAATATTCTTTGCCCACAGTGCTTCTTCCTTTATACTCCATCATTCTATTTAAATTATAATTGATGATATGAGAACCCACTTTAAGATCTTCAAATAAAATATATGACTACATAGATGAAGATTCAGTTACATGGGTAAGTAGTATACAGTAATAAAGTGGCAAAAAAGAAAAATAAGTACTGGCTTAGTGGACAGTTAGATATAGGAAGTTTGCCAGCCCTGCCCCTATGTCTCCTTGGACAAAATTTGAATCACTCTTAATTCACATTCTTCTTATTTATAAATAAATTATTCATTAATTAGCAGAGCTCTTGTATAATGTTGGCCATTATGATCATGATCATTATCAAGTGTAAACAAGTAATAAAAGCATTAGAATAAATTTGGTTAATTACTTACTCACTCATATGTCCTCATATATTTACATAATTATAACATCAAGTCCACAAGCTTTTACCTTCAAAAATACCTGAAATCTCATTGTTTCGGAATTCAAGAGTTCAGCCAGGTTGAGTAAAACCCACTGTCAATTACACTAATATTCTTAAAGACAAACATTGTTTTATATACACCTAAAATTTTCTTGCATTTTTTACTGTGCTGTATATTTCCATATTTTTAAAGCTTTTGATTATGAAAACATATACATAGAAAACTCTACAAAGAACAAAATAAACAAAACTTGTAGCCTAATACAATGAGGAATGACAAGAAAATTATCAACACCCCTGAAGGGAAAATTATCAACACCTTTGAAGCCTACAATTTGCACCTTCCCAATCACAATCACCTCCCATTCCCAAAAAGTAATTATAGCTCTGACTGCCTGTCACACCTTTGCTTTCTTCATAGTTTATATAGATGAAATAATACAGAATGAAGAATTAAATTCCTTTTTTTATGAATTCACAATTAAATACCTATACTCAGGTAAGCAAAGGCAAATGTAATAGATAATGACAGTACCTGTATCAAGGAATCATTGTTCTTGACATTTTGAAAATAATGGTAAATTTTATATATGGAATTATTTTCTTATTTTTTAATTAATTTACTTATTTTTCTCTTTACCTATTTATTCCACAGCCTTATTCTACTAAAAATAAATGAATGGTGGCAGGCACTGTAGCACATGCCTGTAATTCCAGTGGCTCAGGAGGCTGAGGCAGAAGGATTCCAAGTTCAAAGCTAGCATCAGGAACTTAGGGAGGCCCTAGGGAGCTTAGTGAGACCTTGTCTCAAAAAATTAAAAAGAGCTGAGGATATGGCTCAGTTGTTAAGCACCTCTGGATTCAATTCCTGGTACTCCCTCAAAACAATTTTAAAAAATTTAAAAAATAAATGGATGTCAAGTTGATCTTTTCCATTGTTGGTCTGAAGGTTAAGCTAAATCTGAATTTGAACTGATGTTTTGTCCATTGCTACTTAAGCAACATTGGCAAATTGCTGTGACTACACATTGATTCCCTAATCTGTGAGCACTCTATGTAAAAAACACTGTAAAATTCATAGGATCAAATGAGATAATACATATTAAAATGTTACTAAGATACTTCCCCTCAAAATCACTAAAATATGAAGTAATATCCTATTTTTCTGTATCCTAAGACAACTTAAATTAAAATACATTTTGAAGTAAATGTGTATACACATAACTCTAATACATTTATCATGATTTCCTTGGTGCAACTCTCTTCCTTTTGGACATATGACTAGATTTTACTTCAGTGCAATTTCTGTGTATATCTTTGTAAGTTGTGTGAGGCCATTTGTTTTCTTTTTCTTTTTTTCTTTTTTTGGCCTCTGGAATATGAGCAATTATGTCACCTTTAAACAAAAGACTTTAAAAGAGCATATGGTCTGAAACTTTCCCATATCTTTGACACATGACCAACAGTGCTCCAAGAATCTAGAAGTTCTGTCAGGATGGATTAGCAAGAGTAACATAAATGTTTGTTGTTTTGAGACTATAATATTTGGGGTGTTTACTTCCTAACACATACTAAGCATGACATATTGACTCTGTGTGTGTGTATTGAGTTGTGTCCCGTCATAAAGGTGTGTTGAAATCCTAATTTCAAGTACCTGTAAATGTGACCTTTTATAGAAAAAAATGGTCTTCATAAATGTGGTAAAACAAAAATGAGGCATTTTTGGAATATCCTGGACCTTAATCAAATGACCTGAAGAAAGAAAAATTTGGACAAAGAAATAAACAATGAGAATGAAGAGATTAGAGTGATGCTATTGTGAGCTAAAGAATGCCAGAGACTTCTGACTACCACTGCAAGGACATAAGTTTCAAAGTATTCCAAGATACTAATTTTTCAAATACTAATGAATTGATCTCTGAATTGAATATGATTTTACTCTGAAATAATTTTCTGAGCATTAAAGACTCTAAAGAGTCCTAATTTAGTGGCTGGCAAGTGTTCTATATTCAAAAAATGGTAAATATTATTTTCACTTCTTCTACTCTATGCTTTGGTTCTTTCTTCTTTCTTTAATTCTGTTTAACTGTTACCATCCCAGGCTCTGTGAGTTCTTGTGCTATCATAAGACTTAGACAGAGGTGAGGTGACTGAGGAATAATGCTTTTTATTCTTATGCTGAAGTGAAATGAGGCAGGACCCAGGGGACTTCTGTCCATACTTCTGTCTAGACTTCTCCATACTAACACAAACAAAGGAAAGAGTTGCACAGCTTTGATGGCATCTTTGGGGTAGGCAAGGATCTGGTCTTCTTTATGTTATTGTAGGTAGAGGTGAGTTTCAGCTGTGCCTACACCTTTCCTTAACCTGTCTCTTGGCGAGATGCACGTCTTACTATCATGCTGGATCTCCATCTGGGGGTGTGGTTCTTACCTTGATAACAAGGCAAAGGGTTTATTATTGGGTATTTTGGTAGCTACCTATGCTCATGCTTTCCCCTTACCACTTGGAATTGGTTCCTTATCACATGAAAAATTTCTAACAGAATTTTGGAGCAAGAAAGACCATTGCCTTGCCTCATTGGGTTTGATTTTAATGATCTCATTTTTCTTGGCTCTTGCTTCTTGGTATCTCTGTTGACCACACAGCCTTAGAAAGCTGAGCTGACTCATCGTCATCTTGTCCTCCTGTCTTCTTGTCTTCTGATATTTTTATCTTAATTTTATAGTCTTAAATACTGAATTGCTTTTTAACTCCCAATTTCCTGGTATGTGTGATAACTCCATAAGACTGAAAACTGACTTAGCTGTTTCAAAACAATTTGTCCTTAAATTCCACAGTGTAACAAGATAGTCGATGGTCAATAAACTATGAAAAATAGCTTATCAATTAACTGCATGGTGGGATCTGCTTTTAAATTTTCCAGAAATATATTCCAATCAACTGAACTACTCAATTATTATTCCAAGACATTGTCCGTTTAAATTAAAATTTGAACACCAATGATTTAAAATGTTTTCTTTAAGGCAGAGATTTCTGTTCTCTAAAAGATACTATCAAATTTCAGTATGTCAAATCTTTCTTCTCTACCCTTAATTATTTTTCTCATTTCAAGTCCACTGAATGTGAGAATATCATGTTCAATCGATTGCTAGGTTCAATTATACAAATGTTGATATAATTTTCCCATAGAAATATTTTTAAATCATTGCAACAATCATTAATTTTTGGCATTTTAGGAATCACCTTTAAAGGAATTCAATTAAGTCAGGATATTTCAATGTTTTAAAATATCAGAACATTGATTAATATCATTTTTAGTAGAGGTTAAAATTTCCATTTGTGTGCTTTGGGGCATAAAATCTTGCAACACCAATCCATCAAAATAAGACTTGCCATAGGCAAGGTTTTTAAAAAATCCCTGTGCTGTGATTTTTTTTTTAAACTTGGTCTCTTTGTCCCTTTGCCCTTTAAATTTTATATCCCACCTTGCTTGAGTTTTTACAACTGAACGCAATCCTGCTACAACAGTAGAGTGATGTGTATGGAGCTAGAATACTGTAAAAACTGCTTCAGAAGATAGGTTTTGTAGGTTCATTTTCAGAAAGATGCCTCTAACTTGCTGCTTGAAACTGACAATTCTGTGCCTAATTGACCATGCAGTTACACTTGAATACACTCTTGCATTTTCGTGGAGTATCTTAAAGATAGCATAAAGCCCCAGGACATTAAACAGTATAGGAGCCATGTTTTTTTAAAAAAATGCTAAAATTCCATAAATCTGCATTGAATTTTTACTCTAGCAATTATTTCTATTCTGATTTTTTTGCCTTTTTCATATTTGCATATTCTTATTCCAAAAGAAATGAAGAGAAATCGAGCGAAATGATACTTTTGTTGGTAGTATACATATTATTTAAAATTTACATATTTTCATATATATTCTTACTGTTTGAACTTAAAAATGGAACTTTTGTACAGACGTATGAATATAAAATTTGGAAAGATTTTTAGGATTTTCAATTTTAGGTAGCAATAACATTTTTTTTTTGTAAGACCCTGTAAAACAAAGAGGAGTTGCATTGAATTTTTATCCCAGGACTGACAGTATGACCCTGATTAAGTCATTGGATATGTAGGCTCATTTTTTTCAGTGTTAGCCTCAAAAAAACAAAACATTTAATTTTTTTTGGTGAAACCATTTTAATGCAATATTTTAATTCATGAGAAGACATTAATAATAACAGTTATGGTTTTCCCTATGTATTTAGCTATTTTAAATTTAAAGATAAGGACTTCTCCTAAAATTTAGAAAGTAATTACTAAAAGTTACACCCACTTTGTCCTGAATTCTACTAAAATACGGTTAAGAAATGCAAATAATGCAAATTATCTTGAACAAAAGAAAGTGCTAGACAATGAGTGGATAAGAGATGTCGATACATTTCTAGACCATGAAAAGCAGATAGATGGCTTCTTAGGGTGAGAAGTGCGGAAAACCATGGTGCTCACAGATGATAATGTAAAAGAGAAGGAGGTGGTTCTTTCTGCTGAATCCCTGTAAAGCTCAGAAATGAATAATGCTGAGAACCTTGAAGGGTGAGCATGAAGTACAGGTTTGAATGGATCTTTCCATGAGTCCGTAAAAATGGAAGCTAAGGCAGTAAATCCCATCACCTCTGCTGCAAAATCTTTGAGCTACTCCTTTAATATCACCCATTCCACTCTGACAAAAAGTCAGAAAATTATTATTTAATGGTAATTGTAAATAATTGTAGGAATCAGAGAAATCTAGAGCAAAATTAGAAATGTTTACATAGCAGCCTTCTTATCCCATGATAAAGGTTTTAACTCAATTTTCATTCCTCGACTTCTAACATATTAACACTTTATCATCTGAGGCAGTAAAATTAGGAGATAATCCATGAGGAAATCAATTGGAAGAAGATAATGCCTCCAAAAACCAAACCAGACCAAACAAAACAAATATTTGAAAGGAACAACTAGCATTATGAGATATTCAAATGTAAGGACCAGTTGATTGATTTTTTGTGAAGGACCCAATAATAAGCATTTTAAGTTTTATCTTTTAAGAGACAAAATAAAGGCTAGTGTATCATTACTTATATGCCAAGAGGGGGAAAAAATCACAGTATTAATGGATGAAGTTCAAAATAAAACAATAGTAATAGTTGTTATAATACAAGTCTACTGAATTATAAGAATGGTGATAATTCTTTTGAGATAAGCATTTCTTTTAACTGGGGTTCAAAATTTGTCTATTATCACCAAATTCTTTGCAAATGTTTATCTGTTGAGATTAATCTGTAAGTAGTTTTTAAATATTTTATTTTTTAAAGTGTTATTTTATATATATAGACATTGACAAATAATGATAAAATCCATCAGCATGTCATTTTAAACATTTGTTATAAAATAATTATAGATTCACAAAATGTTGTAAAATTTTTAAAGAATTTCTGTGAATCTTCCACCATTTTCCTCCAGTAGTAACACTGTGTATACCTATTACAGTCTCAAAACTGGGGAATTGACTTTGGGATATTGGATGGACATTACTGATACCAGTTTTACATACACTCATTTGTGTTTTTATGTGTCTCTGTGTTGTTATATACAATTTTATCTTATGTGTAGATTGTATAACCATTATCCAATCAATATTCTGAACTATTCCATTATATTATATTCTCATCCAACTCCTTCACCTCCACCTGGTCCCAAGCTTCAAGTAATCTTTAAACTGTTCTTAATGTCTAATTTTGTAATACCATAACAAAAATGTTAATACCATAACAAAAATGAAATCAGATAGTATGTAATCTTTCAATATTGACTCTTGTCACTCATAATACCCTTGGGAGCACCAAAACATTATGGGCATCAATAGTTTATTTCTTTTTATTGCCCAGTAGAATTACAGGTTAATGAATCATCTACTGAAAGGCATTTGGTTTATTTTCTGTGTTGGCTGTTAAAAATATGTAATGAATATTGTACAAATTTTTGTGCGGACCTAAGTGTAGTGTTGTAAAGAAAATTATTTTAAAAAGTTTAATATATTGTTTCTGAATAGCTAAGGCTTTCCAAACACCTTTTACTGGGAACTGGATCAAGGAAGAAGGCTTGAAAACTACTAATAGAATTAATTCTCTAAAAGTAAATGTTTACATTTCAAAACAGAGGATACTGGAGCTGTGGATACATTTCATTGAAAACAAACTTAATGACTCATCTTCACTCTAGAGGCACTTATTTGCAGTCCAAAGGGGTGGAGAGAAATAACCCTAAGATCTTTCCTATTCTTATCCCAAGGAAAATTTGTTAACCATGTTGAGAAGCAAGGTTTTCTCTCCCTCTCTTAGAAGTACAGCCAAAGTAGTTATCTGAGAGTCCTTACAGACTCTCAGATTCTTATTTTATGGATTCCTGACTAATAGCACAGTGTGATATCTATCTTGCTGTCTTTGCAGGGTCCCAGAAGGCAGACAAACTGAGGAAGAGGTAAAACCGTGGTTATGAGGTAATAAGTAATATATTCTTGCCCTAGAATACTCATGCTTATTTTCATAATAATACAAGTTTATATAGATACTAAAACTTACTATTACATTTTTAGTTTTCTGGGATAAAGACCTTGGAGTTATGGGACAGCTGGGCTGTATAGAAAGTATATATTTAGCTTTTAAAGAAATTATCCACTATTTTCTAAGGTGAATGAACTCTCTCATAGGAACACAACCAATAATGTATGAGAATTTCAGTTTTTCTGCATTCTTTTTAGCATTTGATATTCTATCTTAAAATTTTTGTGTCTATGACCTGTCCTAATGAGTGTAAAATTATATCACAGTGTAGTTTCAATTTGCATTTGCATAATGCCTAACAATAATGTCTCTCTTTTCATGTGTTTACTTAACATTGGTACCTCCTTTTTGGTGAAATGTCTACTCATGTCTCTTGCACAATTCTAATTGTATGTTTTGCTTTTTTTCACTGTTGAGTTTTGAGAGTTTTTTTAATATATTCTAGATTCAAATCTTTGAATAGATAGCAGGTTTGCAAATATTAACTCTCAACCACTAATGTGTGTTTTGAACATTTTGTATTTATGTGAGGAGTGTCTAAATATGATTAAATTCTCTACTGTACAATCTATTTAGATGTATCCCTGGATTCAGTTTGCATGTGGATGTGTAGCTACAGATTAGGCCCCACTGAAAACATGCTCAACAAGGAAAAGTGCTTCCTTATTCTACCTTGTCTCAGTTTAATACCAGTGGAGGCAGGTGGAATTTCAACTTCCTTTTTATCCTTGCTAATGTTTCTGTTTTCACAGTAGAACATCAATTTCCACTACTAACTTGATGGTAGGTTGTAATGGAAATTTTGCTCTCTACTTGTATTACCGAAAGCTTCATCCTTGCCCCTTAATGCCAGTCCAATAATAAGGACATGGTTTTGAGAAAAACAAAGAAGGAATTATATTGCTTTCCCAGTGAAGGAGAAGCACAGAGGACTCCTGTCTCAGAGTCTGATTCTAATCATCAGAGGAAACAGAGGGCATTTAAAGAGGTAATTCAGAGGCTAGATTCCAGGTGTGTGTCTTCAGGGATCTTAATCTACTTGTAACCCTAAGAGGTAGTCATTTCTTAGATCTTTTGGTGCCATCCCTAACTCTGAATTACTTTATTCCTGTGGTGTGTGTTTGCTTAAGGACAGGTAACTTGGCCTAGGATGGAAAGAAGCATAATCTTATTTCCCCCAAGGTTAGGGAGGGGGGCAGGGAGAAAAGAAAGAAAAAACAAATGTCAGCTTTAAAATAAGCTACAATGTCAGAGCAGCAAGGGTTATGTCCAAAGCATGAAGTAGACTCTCATTACACTTGGTGCCACTGACACAGAAATGGGATGGAGAGTAAAAGGCCGACCAGCAACATATATAATTCTTTACTCTGCCTCATTGCTACCAGGTAATACTGAATATCAAAAAATAATGTGAGGACAAACAACAGAGAGTGCCTGAAATGATTGAAAATGATTTTATTTGTGAGAACAGAACTTACATCCTGGTGGTAAAGTTTGAGAAAAGAGATTTAATTATTTCCACCTAAGTAATGAGAGTTTTTTTGTATTATTAAATTGCATACTTGTGAAAAAAAATGTGGCAAATTCTGGTCAGATTGAGTGGAAAACAGGATAATTTCAGTTTTTACCAAATTCTATCAACATCAAGAACAACAGTAGCATCAACAATATCATCAACAATATCATCCAATAAAACAGTAGCATCAACAATATCATCCAAAAACAAACACAGAGAAAAACAAAAATTCAAGACAGCCTTAAATAGATGATGGCATGGTCAATCCTTATATTTTTCAACTTTGCATTTGAAAATCCATCTGTTCACTAAAATTTATTTGTAACCTTAAAATCAATACTATTGGTATATTTTTGGTCATTTGTGGAAGTTTGAACATCCAGAGCAGATGAACCTTTGAGTTGCCTGTAGTGCATGTTCCAAGCTGAGGTTGAACAACATGATGCTCTGCCTTCTTGCTTCATCTCTCATGCTACAAACCAGGCCCTTTCCCATTAAATTTAGTGCCACATGCTTGCATATTTTTTAATTTATATATATCAATGAGAATTGACTCTAACTAGTTAATTTTTTTCCTCTGAAATAAGTTCATGTTCTGCTATCCAGGCTGGCCATGAATTCCTGGGCTCAATCATATTCCTGCTTCAACCTTCCAAATAGATGGAACTACTGCTACTACTACTCTGACATAACTAGTTATCTTCTTGAACCAAAAGTTCAAGGGACAAATCGTGACCTTCCATGAGATACACATTGTATAAATATCTGCACAGAAACAGAGGAAGAAATTGAGGCATATATTGGAGCTGAGAATCGGAGGAACCAAAATATTCAACAGCATGCATTACAATCTATCGTAGACTGAAAGTAAGAAGAATTAGCCTACTTGAACAGCTTGTATTAGTACTAAGTTTAAAAGAGAAGAGTGCTGAATCATTTAGTGTACAATCAATGGGAGCTGTATAGTGAGATTTAATGAAAGAAATTGGCTTATCTGATTTTAGAGTGTAAGACAAATCCAAAATCTAGCAGACAGACTTAATCTGAAAATGAGTTCCACTATTGAAAATTTTTATTCTGAGATGCCCCACTTTTGTTCATAGGACATTTCAATTGATCCAGTCACGCCCACTTAGAACATCTACAGTAATCTGTTTTTTTTTTTTAAAAGTCAACTGATTATGTCCTTTAATCACATGCACAAAATACCTTCATACCCACACTTAGGTTTATGTTTGAGTTAACAAATGAGGGCTCTAGATTACCCCAGTTGACAGATAAAATTTACCCTGACACACTGCATATACCTTATGAAACTTCAAAGCTGAGCCACAGGTTTTCTTTCTAGGAGAGAGAGAGAAAGAGAAAGAGAGAGAAAGAAGGGAAGGAGAGATGAAGAGAGAAGAAATTGCTAGAAATAGAATTAAAATTAAATAGGTTATGGACAATAAAGTCAATTTTAAAAGATCATAATAAGAAATAGGGAAGGAATAAAGCCACAAAATTGCATAAAGGATCCACTATATTTTAAGAAAGTATTTTAAAACTAGTAGAAGCAGGTTGTAAATTTAGTGAAGGTATCTGGCACAGCCTTCTAAAAGCTCAAGGAAGTTAATTTCACATATAAATGAAGTAATTGAAAGATTGCAATGAAAATTTCTTTCAAAATTCTTATTAGAAAACAGAGTAAGTATAAAAAGGTTGTTACAGACAGTGGAAACACAAAAGAAAGATAAAACTAAAAAGTTTAATGATTCAATTTGGCAAAATATAGCCCAATTATGGTATAATTATACTATCTTTATATATTCATCATTGAGGGAACAATACTGCTGACTTTTTTAAAACAATTAACTTAGCTTATTTATTTTATTTAGCACAACCTATGTTATTCTCTTCCCAAAGTACATTACAATTGTTTGTGCCCTCTTAAAATAGTATTTTAATAAAAACTATTTAATAAGTATAATATAAACAAATAAAGTCAATTTATTTGTTTATGATCATAGGTCAATTTTCTGAAGAGCAATCACTTTTGTGGATTTTGAAACAGTGGCAATTCTGGACATTGTTCAGCTGTGAAGTATGCCTGGACTTCAGAGACTGAGAGAGTTTTCTTTTGGTTTTCAGTTTTTTCTTCTTTTCTTTCCTCCCCCATGTTTTGTTTCCAGGTTGTCAGCTGTCACTTTGTATTTTCAAACTATTCTAATCTTGGGGAATGCTGAGTTTGCAATTTTATTGATCTAGCCTAATGTGGTTGTGGTGTTTATGAAATGAGAGTAAATGGCTTTGAAAGAGGGCTAAGTTACAAGGTCATGTACAAATAATAAATCATTAGGTTTTCTTTGTACTTTCTCTTCTCAAAACTGGTATTTCTCTCAAGTCTTGATAGGCTTCATCTATTATTACTGCATGATTTATTTCTAGAGTATTAAAGCTTATAGAATATAACTTTCAAGTCCTCATTTTTAATATCAGCTCATCATTTTTTATTTTAATACACTTATTAGAAAATAATAAACATTAATAATTTGTGGAAATTACTAATAATTTGGTTCTACTTGTTATAGTCAAAAATACTAAATATAAGCAAATATATCCTGCCCTATATGAAGTTTAGTGATGTTTCTCAATAGATTCTAAGGATCCTGTAGTACAATGTAATTTGAATATTGGCTACTCACTGTGTTAATGTCTGTTGTAGTAATTTTCAATGTAATGTTAATCAGTATAGCAATAGACAAGACCTAATCACTATGCAAGAGTTTTATTAATTTTTAATTTTTAACTAAAACACAAAAACATAAATTATACATATTAATGAGGAGATACTATGTATGTTTAATATATTTATATGTTGCATAATATTTAAATTAGGTTAAACATATTTAATCTCTTGAAACATTAGTCATTTCTTTGTGGTAAAAAATTTCAAAATTCTTTCTTCCAGCTTTTTGAAATTTACAGTTAATAATTATTTTATATATTCACCATACTATGCAATAGTACACCAGAGCTTCTTGCTTCTACCTCACTACAACCACCAAATACCCATTGATCAAACTGTTCCCATGTCCTCAACCCACTGCCCACAGCCTATGGTAGCTATCATTGCACTTTCAACTTCTACACCATCAATTTTTTAGATTCCACAAGTGAGATTATGTGGTATTTTGGAGAATAACAAGTAGTGTTTGTTTTTTGTCTTTTAAAAAAAAAAAATACTGAATATATTGAGTGGAATAACCGAGCAAGTATATAGTAGGAGGGAAAGGAGCTAGTAATGTATTTTAAAAAATCATTGTAAAATTTTCTGACTTTATTGAATAAACATTTAAAATATATTTAAGCAAAGAATTCAATTGTATAGTGGCATACCTAAAATGTATATTCAGTTTAAAATGTAGACCAGAAGAGATTGAAGGTAAAACACCTGGTTGTTAGGAACAGTTATGATCCCCTGTGTTAGGCCTACCTTACAGAGTTCTGGAATAATTATATCTGATGACAATTTAGTATGGCAATTATAGAGTGGATTCACAAATTAGTTAATTTTTGATATTTCAATTAAGACCATGTCTGATAACATTGTAGGTAGGTAACCATAGCTAATGTTTCTATAGTACTTACTATCTGATAGGCATTGTTCTAAAGGTCCTAACATACACTATCTCATTTTAAACTTCTCCAAAGCCCTAGGAAGTAGTCATTATCTTAATTTAGAAATGAAACTTCAGAGCTCAGAGGAGTTAAGATGATTCACTCAAGTTCGAATGCAAGATTCAAACCTAGGTTTTAAAGTCTGTGCTTATGACCACTGACTTGTATAAAGCACAGAATCAAGAACTCAAAATATCCAATAAGCTGGAATTACATGTGGACTTAGTTCTCTTTCTTTTGAGAATAAAGAAATTTATATAATTAGTCTCAAAGGATCATTCCCCTTAAAAGAGGAGACAGTTCTTATTTAACTTTTATTTAGAAACTTTTTGAACAGTAAATATTTATAATATTTAATGAACATAAAAATAGACACTCAACACTAGACAGGTACAGCAAATGTTTACTTAGCAATTATTATTGACTAGATACTGGGAAAAAGGTTTTTTAACAAATATTTAATTTAAAAATTATAATATCATATTGCAGATACTATTGTTACTCTTCATTTAGAAAGGATTAAATAAACTAAGAGCCAAATAGTTTACTATGTTAGAAAAATATGGCATAATTTACATTAACTTGTACATTAAAACCCATTTGTTTTATACTGAAGCCCAATTTCTAAAATGCTTTTCTTAATTTTAAGGAGGATATATTGAGAAAAGTGTTTTAGATCAGCCATAGTATTAAATAATTTTTGAAATAATAAGAAAGAACAGATGTTCATATTTATACCATATTGTTAATGAAATCTTTTTACTTCAATTTGAATTTTTAAAAGCAAGGGAAAAATAATCTTTCAAGAGTATTTTTCAAAGAATTAAACTTCAAAGCCAGGTAGCAAGCTCCTATTTTTCTTCATTCATCATGTTTCTGTTTTTCCATATAAAAGATAATGAGAATCTGAACTTAGAGGTGACAGTGGAAATAAATGTCAAAGATGAAACTGATTTGAGCATTGTTTCCCACAGAAATGATATAAAAATATAAACATATTATTAGAGATACAAAAGTGTGATTAGGAAAAGTATCTTCTTTTTGATAAAGAAAACCTGCTAGAATTAGAATAATTTAGAGGGACAGAGATCAGTCTAATGTACAGATTAAGGGATATTTACTTAACATTATGTTGTCTTAATTACAACATTAACAGACCAAAGCTAAGTATACTTCCAATCAAGATACAATGAATTATATCAATCTATCCATTTCTAGTTCTGTCTCCAAATCTTCTCCATCATACACAATCAAGACAAACCAATTTCCATCTTTCCCATGTTCATAAATGACTACAGCATCAGTGAAATTTGACATCATGTGCAATCACAAGAATGCAATCCTAATTAGAATAAGTCATACTCCATGTATGTATACTGTCAGAATACACTCTACTTTCATGTATATCTAAAAAGAACAAATTAAAATAAAAGAAAAAAATGGAGCATTATTCAGACTAATGAGAAGATCAGACTTTCTAGTGCAAATTTTATTCAGTTTAACACCTGACTTATTAATTAAGCCTTCTGACTCCTTAAGACAAACAATATTTGGTGATTAGTGAAGCTTGGATCCATTTATAAATGTCCACCCACCAGGCATAGACAGATGCCTATTTAGGAAAGTAGATGTACATTCAAGGGAGAATGGGGTTAATTTCAAAAGACAACTTTTGGGTAAAGCAAGGAATATGCATTCAAGAGAGAATGCAGGCCACCTCCAGAGGGAGAAAAAGCCTCATCTAGAAAACTTGTAGGAAACAATGGTGGATATATAAATTATCAAATATATTAATGTATGCTCACCATCACTAATCATGAAAATAATAGACATAAAAAACACACAGTGAGGTATCAACTCAAACCTGATAGTACCAATCATAAGGAGGTGGCTATTATAAAAAAATTGATAAGTGTATGTGACAATGTGCAGAAACTGAAAAGCTTGTAAACTATTAATAGAAATTTAAATATGTTTACTGGTCCCTTTGACCAAAATTCCTCATTCTTCCCGTGTTCCCTCCCTCATTTGGATCAGCATCCACTTATCAGAAATAACATTTGGCATTTGATTTTTTGGGACTAGCTTACTTCGCTTAGCATAATATTCTCCAACTCCATCCATTTACCTGCAAAAGCCATAATTTGTTCTCTTTTATTGCTGAGTAATATTCCATTGCATATACATGCCACAGTTTCTTTATCCATTTCTCTGTTGAAGGGCTTCAAGGTTGGTTACACAGTTTAGCTATTGTGAATTGAGCTGCTATAAACATTGAAGTGGCTGCTTCACTGTAGTATGCTGTTTTTAAGTCCTTGAGTATAGACTGAGGAGTAGGATAGCTAGGTCAAATGTTGGTTCCATTCCAAGTTTTCTAAGGAATCTCCATACTGCTTTCCATAGTGGTTGTACCAATTTGCAGTCCCACGAGCAAAGTATGAGCGTGCCTTTTCCCCCACATCCTCGCTTCTGTTTATTGTTTGTATTTTTATAATTGCCATTCTGAGTGGCATGGTATAAAATCTTAGAGCAAATTTGATTTGCATTTCTCTAATTGCTAGAAATGTTGAACACTTTTTCATATGTCTGTTGCTAGATTGTATATCTTCTTCTAAGAAGTGTCTATTCATCTCCTTAGCCCATTTAGTGATTGGGTTGATTTTTTGGTGTTAAGTTTACTGAGTTCTTTATATATCCTGGAGATTAGTGCTCTATCAGATGGCGTGTGGCAAAAATTCGTTCACAGAATGTAGACTCTCTGTTTACTTGAGTGTTTCTTTTGCTGAGAAGAAGCTTTTAAGTTTGAGTCCATCCTATTTATTGATTCTTGATTTTACTTCTAGCACTATAGGAGTCTTGTTAAGGAAGTAAGGTCCTAATTTGACATGATGAAGATTTGGGCCTTCTTTTTCTTCTATTAGGCATAGGGTCTCTGGTCTAATTTCTAGGTCCTAGCTTCATGTATGACTGCATATATGATGTGATTCTACATCATGTACAACCAGAGAAATGAAAAGTTGTGCTCCATCTGTGTACAATGAACCAAAATGCATTCTTCTACAATGTATACCTAAGTAGTATAAATAAATTAAATTTAAAAAATTTTTAAAAAGAAATTTAAATATGTTTTAGCCATTGTGGAAAACAACATAGAATTTCTTCCAAAGTTAACATTAGAATTACCGTATGTTTCCACAATACAACTTCTGGGTATATACCTCAAACAACTGATTTCAGGATCTCTGACAGGTACATGCTTTCCCATGTTCATGCATTATTATTTACAATACTCATGATATAGAAAAAAACAAATATCTATTGATTTATAAATAAATCATGGTATGTTCATAAAGTGGAGTGTTATTTAGCCTTGAAAAGGAAGAAAATCCTACTATTTACAACAATATGGATGAAACTAGAGATATTATGCTACATGAAAAAAGCTTGTCACAAGACAAATATTGCGAATATACTTATATTGGTTACTATATCTAAGTAACCATATTCTTAGAATGAGGTTGACAGGAATAGGGTAAAAGAAGAAATAGAAGTTTTTGTTCAATGGGTATATATATATATATATATATATATATATATATACTTTAGTTGTGCATAACAGACTAAATTCTAGAGAGCTGCTGCACAACATAATTTTAAAGTTAACAATGTAGTATTGACACTTAAAATTTGCTAAAAGGGTAGATTTCACATTAAGTATTCCTTTATAAAGACAGGCCATAAGAAAAGTTTTGAAAGTGATAGATAATGCTCATTGCCTTCATGTGGTGCTGATATTAAGGATGTAGGCACAGGTCCAAAATCATCAAATTGTACATATTAATTATGCAATTTTTGGCATGTCAATTATACTTTAATGAAGTTGCTTACAAGAAAATTATAGAGAATTATTATTTTAGCAATTTTGTTTATATAAAATATATTATAAAATAGATGTATATTTTTATGTTTTAATAACTTAATTATTAAAATTTTCATGATCCATTAGCAAGGTTGGTGATCTCCAAGCCCTCTTGTTTGTCTGTTTGTAGTTACATAGTTTTTACTTTGTAATAAAGACTCATAAAAACTGCAGAACGTGCACTGTAGAGGAAAACAAAATTTCCATGATGGTAGTAAATTGAGTTGATTGAAAAATGTATAAGATTTATCTAGATGTTTCATCTGTATCATTTCGTATGTCCCTCCTGGTTTCAGTTTGTTATTTTTTTAAGCTAGTGTATTAGTATGAGAAAGAGAGAGATAGAAATAAAGACGGTATTAGAAATAGAGAAAGAAGTAATGTAAGTCTGTAGATGAGGCTTGGGAAATACCTCATTCTTTAAGCAAAGCTATACCAGGTGAGTGGGAATAAAAATCATAATATGTCCTCCTTGGTTCAGATGAAGATGGGGAGTGAGAAGTGAAGGAGATATGAGAACAAAATTAGAAGGAAAATAATTTCCTAAATGCTTAATTGACAGAGAACTTTTCTGAAATATCATAAGTTATCTTTCTTATAAGGAATCAGAACATCAATATACATCCACATTATATAAAAATCAAAACACCAAAATAATAATAAATGTATATTCCGTTAAATTACTCTTAACAATTATGTAGAGTACATAGTTTCACAATATTACTTTAACTGTTTTATGATAAAATTAAATATTTTGTATTTACTTCCATGATAATAAAGTCCATCATTTACTTTTAAAGTACACAAATTGCATTGTAATTGTTTCCCTATTATTATAAACTTCTCTAGTCTCACCTCTTTCTCTGCTTATAAAATATAAAATTGGATTCTCTGATATAAAATATAAACTTTAACGACCTTATATAGTGAATATTAATCACTTTTGTTCTGCACTTAGAATCCTAAATTTGAGCTCCAGTGAAGTGACTTACATTGTCATGGCAATATTAATTAGTGCATTTGCTCACTCATTTTTCATCATGGCCCAAAGTAGTTTTGGTCCTCAACTATTTTCCCATAGCTGAATAGTTTGGCTAATTGGGGCATGAACAAAACTCTCTAAAATGGTTCATATTTGTTTTGAAAGAGCACAGAAGGTTGACTTTAATACATTTTTTCCAAGTATTCTTAAATTAAAGGACAAGGCTACATTTTCCTGATTTATGCCTTTGCTGCTGTTCTCTAAGTACTATTTAGAGCTGTTTTAAAGTTAAAAGAGATACATTTTTCATTGGACTGTGTCTTTATGTGTGGCTTTTGTCTATCAGATAAGAGGGTGCAATACATGATATTTAAGGTGTTTTGACCCTCCAGTGTTCTATGAGCCCAGAAATCTCAACTTTTTACTTACCATTTTATATTACTCTATTAACCAATCTATGAACAAAAAGAAAAAAATAAAAGAAAGAGAAAATGACATTCAATATTATTATAGAAATCTCCAGTATGCATTTCACTCACAACAAACTCTTTTACAAAGTTAATCAGCAAGCAGCAAAACTGCCTCATTTATATTTCCCTTAGCTTTGTTAAGGTTACCCATACTCTGAATTAGGTGCAACTCACTAATCAAATGTCTCAGGAGGAGGGGTAATAAGAAAAGGAGAAAGTAAGGCATCTATCAGTATATAATTTTAACATCATGAACTGTTCTTTTTTCTCCTGAATAGATTATTATTTTTCCATAGAATAACATGATGGGGTTTGCAACTGGAACTTAATGAGTGAATCAAATATTTATTTATTTTTGTCTTTAACTGTAAACTGAGGGAAGAAAAGGAGAAAGTGAGAATGAACAGCCAATGTTAATTATCCAGACTCGGTGGAAAAATATATTAAAAATATTTTCCTGCAACACATTTTGTAGTTATAGTTTTCCTGTTCTGAGAGCTGACAAAAATCTTAATGGTAGAACATCAGAGTGCAAGAGCAAATATATATAAATCTATGTGTCAGGGAGGAATCTTAGGGTCCAAATATACCATAGGTAATAATGTAGTTCCTTTCAGAAACTACCTCCATTAGAGTTAATTGTGTTCTTAATTCTAGCCTTTTCTCAACAAACAACAATAACAACAACAACAAAAGCCACTATTTAACCTATGTTTTATCCAAAGGAGAAAAGGAATGGATAGTAGGATATAATGTGGCCTCCAAAATTTCTTCTTTGCATCAATTGGCTTGAAATATTTCTTCCCATTTTCTTCCCTGAAGATCTTACCATGTTTTTACACATCACATAGGCAAATTGATAAATGGTCTAGTCTTCACTAGAGATAGTATTATCTAGTCCCCTCTATCTATCCAGTGTCAACAGTCTCTAATACGTAAATATCAATAAATTATTCTTGACCGGTGACTGCATTTTAGGATTATCTAAATAGAGTTAAAAATAAAAATTTATTTCTGTCATATAATTAAATTAAATTAGGAGCTCTCAAAGTGGACTTGATATTCTAATACCATGCTTAATTTTAGAACTGTTAAACTAGAATGGAGATGCAAACTAGTCTCATGTAGTTTAGATTATTGCAATAGCTTTTTAATATATTAAGAAATAGTTAAGTAGGTTGTAAAATGTCTTAACTTGAAACTACTTTTGGATTTAAAATGCATACTTGCAAATATGTTTCTCAGTTCTAACCTAAGAAGGCAAAATCTGTAATTAATTTATTAAAATGTGTCAGAACAAAGTTATTATTTGATTGCTGAATTGGGACTATGACATACAAAATGGAAACAATCAAAAGTAGGTAAAAATGTAAAATGTGATATTTTCATCAATTACTTCTTCATAACCCAGTAGTCTGGCCAATATATTTGTATTAGTTTGGTCTCTCCCTTCCCTTATTTCTTGAAATTGATCTGATGCAATATTATTACAACCCATGTGACAATTAGCCTGCTTATTCTCCTTTTGAGGATAAACTATAGCACAGGATGTTTAAAAAAAGGCATTGCACGATCCATAAAATTCCAAATATGTCCCTCTTTAATTGTGTGTGTAACTACATTTTTTTAATCAGTAAAGAACCTTTATTAATCAATGACAACATTTTTTCTGAGCAGGCTCAAATTAAAATTCTATAGAATGCACATCACTTGTAGTGATAGTCTACCAAAAATCAGAATCAATTATAATTATGTTCATATTTTAATATAATATCAGATATGCCACCTACAGGGATTCCTATATGCAGTGGTGATATTGTCTGACAAAATATGTCACTTTAATATGTTTTATATTATTTTAAGAAAAAGACTAGTTGAAAGAAAACAAACATGTGGTCTCTTAGCATTTTCCTGCACATTTCCAGATTATCAAATTATACATTTTTCCCAGTTACATCCTTATCTTTTTTCTATGTTATCTCCTTTACAGGTAAGTATTATTGAGATACCCATTGATAGAGGTTCTCTAGCTTTTGGACAACACTCAATTTAGAATGAAGCTCTTCTTCCTTAGACACTTCCCTAAATTACCCAAAGCCTTAATCCTTAACATATTTCTTTTAATACAGGTTGGACATCTCTAAACCAAATATCCAAACTCTGAAATGATCCAAAACCCAAAACTATTTGAACATCTATGTGATACCACAAGTAGAAAATTTTACATTTGACTTCATATGACAAGTTGCATTCAAAACATAGGCACATTAAAAATATTGTAAGAATATTGCATAAAATCACCTTTTTATGTTTATGTGACACTAAGTTTGGTGGTTACGTTTAAGTACAATCATCTAGATAGGTCATATGCAAATACTCCACAATCAGAAAAAAATCCAAAATCTGAAACACTTTTGGTCTCAAGTATTTTGGATTAAGGGATGTTCAACCTGAACTTGCTTTGTAAGACACTGCATGATTCTTCATGGGTTGTCTCTCGTTGAAATAAGTAATAAACCCTCTTTGCTTGAAAACAAGTATGTCCTAGTAGTCTTTGGCTAAAGGATATTGACTAGTTTTGCCAAAGTGAATGAATGACTGCATCCTGGCCTTAGCAGGCAGATTGCATCACTGTTTAAATTCGTTTTTCATATTGCACACTCAGAAACCACCAAGTTACTCACTGAAATAATGCACCTTGCTTTGATTGTGTTCCCAATCAATTTGTAATAATTTGTAATAATTCACAAAATCTGATACTAAAACAATATATGATACTGACAATATTACTGAAAACTCTGGTTCTCCAGTAACTGTTTTACTTTTCACCACCCAAAGCTATTTGGGAAACCAAATCACCAAATTTTATACAGCAGGGGTTTAGATAAAGTAAAAATCATAGCCATTGGAGATGGGTGATTAACGAATTACATTTCTAAAGTATTGAGGAAAAAATCTTCTGAGAAGGGATATTAAGTTATTCGAATGGAAGACAGTCTTCCTGGAACATTGTTTCAAAGTGAACCGCTACTCTTTCTTGCCAAAGGTAATTTTCTCTATCCACGTTTGCTTTACTTTTTGATTGATAATTTTTTCTTTAGGTAGTTAATACATTTAGTTAGGTTAATTCAAATATTTCTTGCTTAGAGCTGTTCTACTTTAGAAATATTTACTTTTATCTTCTGAACATCATGTTTTGATTCATGGGTTAAATCTCAGAGGCAAGGTTATTTTTTTGAAGACATCTATTTTTTGCCATCTACTCTACTCCCTATAGTTAGAAAGGATTTCATGTATGTCATAATGTAGTGCAGCTTAGTTCTTTGATGATCTTTCATTAACCTAGTGTTTTACAAGGCCTTTTATAATTGTTCTCTTAGTAAGTATCCATGTTTCAAGGATGTCCAATCCTAAAGCACACAATTGATTCTTTCGGTATTTTCAATTAGAATCTACATTATGATATCAGCTCACAAAAATATGGCACTTTCCTTATTTGTATTTCAGTCAATGAAATTATAATGTTTATCATTGTTTCTTTCTTGGTCATCTTAAACATTGTGTGTGTGTATTCTTTTTACTAACATTTTTTTTTCACTTTTTCACTTTTAACTGTATATAACGTTTGAGTCAGAAGAATTTGTGTTTGTCTTACTTCATAAATACCATTGCCACATGGAACAAATAAATATTAACTTGACATATAGCTACAGTTTCTCCCAATTAATTCTTCTTAGGGAAAAAGAATCGATTACCCTAACTGAATAATTGTCCTTCCACCTTTGCAGTGATCTTCAGAAGGATGTTGCCTGCTCTTCAGTATCAAGTGTTTAGAAATATTCAAACCTATTCTAATAAATATGTAATAAAATAAATACATGCTGTGAGCTTGATTTACTTTGCAGTAACTGAGATCTGTCAGGATCACTACTCTTTAGGAGTACTTTCCAAGGTGAATTTAATTCTCATGCTAGAAATGTTACATCAAATGTCAGCTGTGCAACCAGAAAAATAACTTGTTCACTTTATTGGGGGCTCTATTTTTAAAAGTATGCATTCTAGAGTTTGTAGGTTATAAAAATTATAGATGGAGCAGAAACAAGTTTTGAACCATCAATGTGATAGACTTCTGACAGATATGCAGTACACAGCCAGGACTTTTATGGTCAAGAATTTCATTTTCTATGTGTGATCGAATTCTTCTGCATGGAAATTGTGTGCCTTTCCAAATATGGAGAAGTTAGCTGAACAGAGCCAACTAGAGTTTTCATTGAACATTTTTTTGACTTTTAAAACAGAATTAAATATTTCTCATGAAGCATGTTTGCAGTATATAATATGCAGTCATATTCCCTGCTTTGTGAACCAGAAGAATAAAAAGGTATCTAGATAAGATGGAAACTCATGAAAGTTCATAAATACATGAACTGAAAATCCAGATGCCCTCCATGGATCAATGTAATGGTAAGTTCTTGTGTCCTTTTTACTTGAGGCTTAAATAAACTTCCCCTTGAATTCTTGGATAGAAGGTAATACCTTATAATAATAACTTAAAAACTTATTTTCAAACATTGGTATCATTAGGTATTTATTATCTACAAGAAATATTTTAAATACTAAAGAGAAAATTATAAGTTAAACACTTTTTGAATTAAACTTCTGGTAGCTATTTTTGTCTTTGAATCAGATATGTTATTACATAAAACCATCTTAAAAATTCTTAGGGGATAATATTTTTTCTTAGAGAATGAAGATATACTATAAGAGTTAATAGTAACTGTACAAAGAAAATAATTATGTGTGATCATATTCAAAATTAATTTCTATAATCACTATGATGTAACAAATAAGAACTGATCCAAATGGGCTGTATATTTATAGCATTGATAGAGAGGTTATTTGTAGTAACTTCACATATACCAGTGTATAAGATATTTTCACATGTTCCATTATATTTATTTTCCCCAAAACCTCAAGAAGTGTTTTTTTGTTCCATTTTATAGTTAAAATAACTAAATCCCTGAAAGATCAGTTAATTCAACATTGTAAAACTAATCTATGGCAGCCTAACTGAGGCCTGGGATCACACCCAGATCCACGCCAGAGCCTCTGCCAACTGGCGGGAGCACACGTCAACAACGCCCAAGACCATCTTCAGGGAGCTCTGCAGGAGCCCAGCCAAAGTTAGGCCTGAGATAGCTACCCAATAATCCGCTGACCCACAGGAAAGAACCCGGACCCAGACCCAGGACTGTCTCCAGGGACCCCTGTGGCTGAGGCCACTGAGGCCCAGGTGCCCCCAGTTCAGGGCCAGAGCTCCTGCTGATCCACGTGAACCCAGGCCCAGGGCCAGACCTACTACCTGGGACACCTGAGGGAGTCCCCCAAAATCAGGCCTAAGACTACCCTCACATGTCTGTGTGAGAGCTCAGACCCAGAACCACTCCTGCACAGAGTGGAGATCCACACTGTTGCTCAATTCCTGTAACCATCTTAGACACTGCAGCCATGCCCATAGTTCTTCCCATATAGTAGCCTCTACCTTAGGACAACAGACAGGGCCTGGAGGCAGCAGCCCACCAAAGTGCTGCATCTCTAATCAATTAGTCCAAAGCCATTGTAAGTCCCATTATTTTAGCTCCAACTCTGAAATTGTTTACATCCATCTTGGGCCACTCTCACTGCCATCTTCAGTTATCTCCAATATCACCACCACCATCTTTAGTGGCAATAGTGTCCATCTGGGGACACCTGCTGGGGACTGGAAGTAAACTCCAAGGTGAGATACAGGTAATCTGTAGGATCAATATAGTAACTCAGATTGGCATTGCAAGAAAGGAAGATACATAATCAACGTGAGAAAACAAGGGAAGAAAGTGCCCCAAATAAACCAAGATTCTACAATAATAGAATCCATTGACAACACAGTTGATGAAATGTCAGAGAAAGAATTCAGAATGTATGTAATTAAAATGATCTGTGAATTGAAGAATGAATTAAGTGAGCAAATACAGGAAAAAATTGATTACTAAAACAAAGAAATAAGAGAGCAAATAAAGGCAACCATTGATCACACCAACAAACGGATAAGAGACAAAATACAGGTAGCAAAATATTACTTTAAGAAAGAGCTAGAGATTATGAAAAAAAATCAGACATTCTTGAAATGAAGGAAACAATAAACCAAATAAGAAACTCAATAGAAAGCGTCACCAGCAGACTAGATCACCTGGAAGACAAAATATACAATCTTGAAAACAAAGTTGACCGTACAGTGAAGATGGTAAGAAACCAGGAACAGAACATACAGGAATTATGGGATAGCATCAAAAGACCAAATCTAAGACTTATTGAGATAGAAGAAGGCACCGAGTTTCAAACCAAAGGAATGCATAATCTCTTCAAAGAAATAATATCAGAAAATTTCCCAAACATGATAATTAATTGTAAAATCAAATATAAGAGGCTTACAGGACACCAAATATACAAAATTACAACAGATCTATACCAAGGTACATTATAATGAATATATAAAGAACTCAACTAACTTAACACCAAAAAGACAAACAATCCAGTCAATAAATGGGCTAAGGAGCTGAACAGACACGTTTCAGAAGAAGATACAACAGGTCAACAGACATGAAAAACTGTTCAACATTTCTAGCAATTAGAGAAATGCAAATCAAAAGTACTCTAAGATTTCATATTACACCAGTCAGAATGGCAATTATCTGGAATACAAACAACAATAAGTGTTGGTGAGGATGTGGGGGAAAAGGCACAATCATACATTGCTGGTGGGACTGCAAATTGGTACAACCAATCTGGAAAATGGTATGGAGATTCCTTAGAAAATTGGAATGGAACCACCATTTGACCCAGCTATCCCAATCCTCAGTCTATACCCAAAGGACTTAAAAACAGCATACTATAGTAACACAACCACTTCAATGTTCATAGCAGCTCAATTCAAGATAGCTAAACTGTGGAACCAATCTAGATGTCCTTCAATAGATAAATGGATAAAGAAACTGTGGTATATATACACAATAGAATATTACTCAGCAATAAAAGGGAATAAAAGTGTGGCATTTGCAGGTAAATGGATGGAGTTGGAGAATATCATGCTAAGCAAAGTAAGCCAATTCCAAAAAGCCAAATGCCAAATGTTCTCTGTGATAAGTGGATACTGATCCATAATGGGAGAGGTGACACATGTCAAAGGGGAGTGAGAGGGGAGGGGTATGGGGGCAGGAAAGATAGTGGAATGAGATGGACATCATAGCCCTAGCTTCATGTATGACTGCATATATGATGATGTGATTCTACATTATGTATAACCAGAGAAATGAAAAGTTGTGCTCTACGTACAATGAATCAAAATGCATTCAGATATTATGTATATCTAAGTAGAATAAATAAATTAAATAAAAAAAGACGATGCTTGCAAAACAATGTGCAAATTGAATAAAAAACTAATATAAGGCAAAAACTGGATTTTGTCAGATTAATCAGTGTTAAATCATTAATTTTTCATAATCTCAATGATTTTAATAAATTATAGAAGAGAATGATGGATCTCAATGTACAACAGAGCAATAAAAATGAGAATAAAAAGGAAAGCATATAACATAAGAAACTAACAAATAATAACATTTAATATCTACCATTTGCTCAATAAGAATCATATACACAGCATTCAACTAAATGATTTTTTATTAATAACTCATTTAATCCTTATAACCATATTATAGTATTTTATATATGTAGAGCCTAATTTTTATAGATACTAAGTTCTTAAACAATTGTCTACTATAAAATAGAGTATTTGAAATATATGAAAAATATTTCTAATTTACTAACCTGAGAAATAAGCCAAAATCATATTTCAAGAAAACAAAACAAATTGTACCTATCAACCCCTGGATGTAATGTGAGGGATAATGTTCCAGAAGTTATAGGAACAGATGCAAATACATAAGCTATTTAAACATTATTGTTTAATATTAGTAGTCTAATTAGTACCTTAAATACATGATTTCAGTTAATTCTTGTAACCCTTCTATGCTATCCTATAATAAGTAATGTTAGAAGCATCACTTTGGAGATGAAGAAATTGTGTATTAAGAAAGGCTAAATAACTTGCTCAAGATGACACATAACATATATGTTTGAAATGAAGGAAAAATAAACCAAGTTTTCAGAATTTAGAAATTTCCTTATGTGTATAGTCAATATTCTGAATTCCATTCTGTTA
The DNA here is from genome assembly GCA_004024805.1 of Geosciurus inauris. NCBI lineage: Eukaryota > Metazoa > Chordata > Mammalia > Rodentia > Sciuridae > Geosciurus > Geosciurus inauris. The sequence continues at coordinate 94,652 of PVHX01004437.1, read as the reverse complement.
TATTGCAAACTTTAGATGTACTCTAATGACTTTCTGAAATAATGATCAAGAGAAAATTGGAAGTCATGTGCAACACTTAATGAAATAGCTATAATTTTCAGTAATGTTACTTTATGAATTAATCCAGTATTAATTGATAACCAATTATGTTTCAGACAGTACATTCAGCATTGGTATTAGAAGTGATAAAAGGAGGTAAGATTTTCTCACATCGAACTGATAAGCTACTCAGGGAATAATGGGTGATAAACAAGAATCGAGAAAATAAAGTGATTGTATATGATGATTAATAGTAATCAAGGAAGAAAACTAGGTTAGGCAAGAGTTGCTAAAAGTTTGGAATAAGAAGAGGTGGAAAAAATTGGAATAATTTTATATAGATCTTGAAAAAGAGCTATTGACATTAATTGTGTAAGTTATGGGAAATATTATGGATATTCTATTTGTTCTCATATATTATATTTAATATTGGCAAATCAGCATGATAATACTGGTACTCTATGACTTTTGTTCATTTGTTATCCAATAATAATTGCTATTGTACTTTCCACTTGAAACAAAGGGTTGAATAGATTTAACATATGATGTAACTAAGCATTGATAGAACTGCTAAGTAAAAATCATAGCCTTTTAAAAAATTATTCTGAACATGCAAATACAAAAGCACAACTTCAGTTGCCTTTGTTAGCAATTTGTGGAATCAAATATTACATGGAATAAAACTTGCGTATTAATCTTATATGTCAAACTGTATTATTTTGCAATATAGGTTTTTCTGAATTTGAATAGAGATAAAATATCAATGAATACATATTTGTAGTTTGGAATTATCCATGAGTTACTTATTTTAAAAAGTTTATATATTATTTTACTTTTTAAATGCAAAAGTATTTATTTAATAATTTAATATTATTTTTCAAAAATTAATAAAATCTGATCATTTTTGTTTTCAATAAAGACCATGAACCATATCATTAACATTGCCTTAATACTGCTCTATAGTCAAATAGTAGATATTTTTTAAAAAATAAAATTTGAAAGTACAAATTTTAACAAAAAGAGGCATTTATAAACCAAATTAATATGTTCTAAATATTCTGAAAGCAATTTGCTGGTGTACTTTATAAAACTTCATCACAATTGGAAACCAGTAGATTGCAGCAAAAAATAAACTGAATATACAAAGAGCTATTAAGCACTGTGAAAAGTTGTTTACTACAATTTTGTTTAGTGCAGTGTCTCTCTAATTATGAGATATTAACATTCACAGCACTCAATATGTTTCAGCATCACTTTTGAATGAGATAGGACACTCATTAAAGATTATTAAGAAACAAAATGATAGTGTTCTCAGTGAATTAAGACTTCTAAGTTATACTTATTTCTGGGTCCATTCGATTACTTGAGGCACATTTTTTCCCCAAGTGGCATATTAGTAGAAAAGACTTAACTATATGAAGAGATGAACTTGTATTCACTGTATTTAAAGGAAAGAGGCGTAAACTCTATATCCCATGAATTCTAAAAATATGTATGTCTTTAAATGGGGATGCACGCAATTGGCCAAGCGTTAGGTGAAGGCTTGCCATGGTTTTCATTGTTTGTGTATCCACATTCGGGCTTGTAGCTAGTCTTCACCTTGTGGGATAATCCTGGAGATGAAAACAGAGCACTATTTTAAGAAATGTTGCACTGTCAACACTGCTGATGATGCTGAAGAGACAACCAGAATATCCTACTTGAATTAAAAGGTGACTCAGACGAGTTAGAATCTCAATATGAAGACGACCTGGGAATACTTGAATTCTCCTTTTTACATATGTGATGAAACATGACATATTTTAATACATGCAATAATACATATAATGATTTTTTTAGAAATCTAAAAAGTCCTCTCTATAAGTATAAAATAAAAATTTAAGTTAGATGAAAACACTGCATTTAATCGTATATAGTATAATGAAGCATTTTATGATTGATTACATCTTAGATACAATGCTAAAAGTCACAAGATGTCATTACCTCACTCCCATCAAATACTCATGGTATTTGATGAAATAAAGATTTTCATTTTCCTCTGTCCAGCAGACTACATATGGGAAATATGGATTCTGGCATTTAAGTTAAGGCATTCCAGAAAACTCTGCCAATGTTTACTTCTTTTATTTCTTTAGATCAAAGTTTACTTCTTTTATTTCTTTATATCAAAGCCTTGTTGAAAAAAAATTTTAGTTTTCTTCTAACAAATATGGTCAAATATGGAAAAGAAACTTTTTTTTGTTTTTAAAATAGTAACAAATAAATGAGATCAATAGGACATTTCCTGAAACTTTTCAGTTCTTATAACAACCACATTTCTTTTGAATCTCAGTTTCTGTAAATTAATATAAACTATAATTTCAGAAGTTAAGATTAGTTAAACTTAATTTAAAATTTTGGAGAATAATATCACTTTCTGCCAGTGAGTACTCTGCCTTTTCCTCTTTGCTGTTTGCTTATACTTACCAAGATACTTGACATATTTTTGGAACAACTGGGAGGACAAAGGCAAGCCAAGTCCTAGGATTCTGAAATACTAAATTATAAAGGAAATTAAGATTGTGATATCACTCCTATGAAAAGTACCCCTAACAGTGATGATGTCAGATGCGGTTGCTGTTCATAACCCAAATTTGTTCACTGTTATTGAATTTAATTTTTTTAAGGGAGTGAGGTGATGAGACTTGTGACATTTAATATTTTCTTTTATTATGTTTTTTGAGGGTTCTGTGAACCCAGCACTGAACCACATTCCCTGCCCTTTTTAATTTTTTTTTTTTTTTTAGACTGAGTCTTGCTAAGTTCTTTAGGGACTTGCTAAATTGCTGAGGCTGGCTTTGAACTTGCAATCCTCCTCCTGCCTCAGCCTCCTGACTCACTGAGATTGCCAGGATACTCCATTGTGTCCAGTTCTTTTATGATATTTTGATCCTCTTGCAGCATAAACATGTGTTCTGAGGTCATCACTCTTTGAAACTTTGCTTTTTTCCCAGGCATATTTTCCCACAAAGCAAATAAACAATAACAACTTTCAATGAACTATAGTGGCAAACAAGAAAATCAAATTAAAATTTAAAAAATATGTTGTTATCACATGCAAAGAAGACGTAACACTTTCCTTCAGCATATAATAGATATAAGTTGAACATTTTAACTAATTTTTGTATAGGTAAATTTTTTCCTAATAACCAAATAGAGCAAATCACATGTTGTTTAACTGTCTTATTGATGTGTGTGTATATATATATACACACACACTCACACACACACACATATATTCAGGGAAGGCTCAGATTCTTCTGGCTGCTTTGAATGTTTTGGGAAAGTGAATTTTGTTGAGTTATATGAACATGCTCACATTATTATTTATGGTTTTGTAATTCAAAGAATATAAACACTACTGAAATTACCAGTAAAAGATTGAGGAACTGATTAAGAAGAAAACTATTAGAAATTTTCTGAGTGAATTAAAAAAAGACTAGTTGAAATCCTAAGTTCCTAAATTCCCTTGTATCTTGTCTATTTAAACAGTAAAAAAGCTGTGTAAATGTGTAAGTATTACTGCATTATATAATTCTTACTTTATATTCTGGTCATTTTATTTTGAGAATATATTAGGTCAGACCTTAGAGCAGAGGTTAGCTGACTAAGGATTTGTGAGTACTATTGTGATCTTATTAAATCTGAATATCTAGAATAAGGACAGAAGTAAGAGGGCAAGAAAGTGTCTTCTGTGATAATATTCTTCAAAACAGGGAATTCTTCTCTTAGGCAATGTGTGTTAGCAGTTAAAATAGGTTTTCAGACTCCTGAACAAGATGGTACTATGAGCACAGGATCTGGCTCTTTCTTATTTCTTATTTCTACTGAAACATTCAACTGAGGAAATAGTTAAGGGCTTACACATACCTATGCCAATGATGAAGGTTCTGTATGTTCTATGCATGTGGTATTTCAAGAAGAAAGCAATGTATCCCAATAACGAATGAAGGGAATGTTGGCAGATGTGTACTGGCATCCTTAAAGTCTGAGGGTTCTTTATCTAGTTAGGCACATCAGTACCAAGAGATAATTTCTTGGATATTAGTTATTTTCTTTTTAACAGAGTCGAAGCTACATGTGATAACTCCTACAGTTTCATCTTCCTGTCCTTTCCTATGCACAGATTGCAGGTACCTAAACTCTAAATATGAATGTCATTTACCCGTATTCCTTTAATTAATCATATTCAAAATTTTCAACAAAATCATCTTAGCTCCCATATAAGTCATTGTGAGAAGGTGGCAAATATACTCCTATCATAAGAAAAAATATTCTATAATCAAAAAGAATAAACATAATCCAAAATAGTGGTTTTAAAGCTTTTTATACTTAGGGATATTGAACACTCTTAAAAATGATTGAGTAACACAAAAAGCTTTTAGGTTTTTATGTAGATTGCATATATTTATAGTTATTATATGGATGGAAGGAGATTGGATAATGGCTAAAGAAATATAGTCAGATGGGGAAATTCGTTCTAATTTTCTATAGCACAGCAAAGTAACTATAGTCTAAAACAGGTTATTATACATTTGACAATAATTACAAAGGAGTTTAAAGATTTCTCACACATAGAGTTATACCATTTGAGGAGACTAAAATGCTAATTATCTTAATTTGATTATTGTACATTTTTATATATAAAATTATATTATTGTACTTCATAAATAAGTACAAATAGTATATCAAAACATTTTAAAATCATAAAACAATAACATCTTTAAAAGGAATAAAATTTAGAAATATTATTTTTTTATTTTTATATTTTGCAGTCCTGGAGATCCAATCCTGGGCCTCACACACGCTAGGCAAGCACTCTACCACTGAGCAATATATCTCCAGCCCCGAAACCAACAAATTTTAAATTCCTTAGTATCTTAAAATAATAAATTCATACCCAGTAATATAAATGGCTCATTTTTCAAAAATTAGAGAGAAAGGTAATGTGTATTTAAAATTTTGTAAATCTCTTTAACGCCTAGTTTATAAAAAGACAGTTGGAGTTTGATATCTGCCACTGCATTAAAAGTGTGGCACACTGTATTTCATATAGTTTTTTGTAATCTTCATTGTACTATAACTAAGGGATAAGAATGAAAAAGCACACGAACTTTCAATTTTATTAAGAGAATATTTTGACTTCATGTAATCCTTACAGGGCTCAGGATTAACAGTAGGGTTAGGGTTATATTTTCCTAGAGATCAGACAAACACACTTGGAGAAACATTGCTTAAAATGTGTATTACTCTGAACAAGTTTATCATAGAAAAAAATTGGATGTTCCATGTTCATATTTTTAATAAAATTCTGAAGAGATAATAAAACCTGAGCAAGAAGTACTGGAAGAAATCAAGCTTAAATGAAAAAATCACATAAAATCAGGAGAAAAATAATAATGTCTATGCTGATAGAGAAAGTCCCAGAGACAGGGGAAAATGATAATGAACTTAAGAAAATACAGTGACAGACATCAAGTCATGGACTCATTTTAAAAAATTAGAGAAAATCTATAAAGAGAAAACAGAACTCATATAAAAAATAGCATGATCCAGCTGGGCATGGTGGCGCTTGTAATCCCAGCACTTTGGGAGGCTGAGACAGGAGGATCATGAGTTTAAAGCCAGTCTCAGCAATGAGGAGGCGCTAAGCAACTCAGTGAGACCCTGTCTCTACATAAAACACAAAATAGGGCTGAGGATGTAGCTCAGTGGTGGAGTATCCCTGAGTTCAATCCCTAGGACACTCCCCCCCCCGCCAAAAAAAGTAGCATGATCCAAAGAATATAAATGGAAACATTCCCTGTGTACTAAAACATCAGTCAGAAATCTAGAAAGCACATATTCTGGGTGTATATCTTATTAAATTGGATCTGGAAATACCCTATCAGAATTTTCCAATCCATTCATTTAAAAACATTTAAGCGTATATCAGGTAAAAACTATATTACAGTCTCTAAGTGGGAGTGAGAGTATAGTGACTCAAGCTTAAAAGATGCTCAACTACTTTCCATAAAGGGCTCCTAATCTCACGTAGAAGATGGCTTTTAACTAAATAGCTACCACTCACACAAACACAGAAATGCAAATATTATAACTTGTAATGAAGGGAATCTAACTATCAAAGGAAAATACAGTCATGATACTGAAAATTTAACAAACATATGGTTAAACATTAAAAATAATATTAAAAATAACATTTTAACAAGTGCATTAAAAATAACATTTTCTCTGACTCAGATTCAAAAGAGTATATTATATCAATAATCTTCCACAACAGGATATAAAATGAATTTATAAGTACATGCTATCAGCACACAGGCACACATACACACATCTGTATGTAAGGGTGTGTTCATTATACAATTTTTAGAAAAACTCTTTAAATTTGTCAGAAATATTCAGTATAAAAATAAGAGCTACAGGGGCTGGGGTGGTGGCTCAGTGGTAGAGCGCTTGCCTAGCATGCGTGAGGCACTGGGTTCGATCCTCAGCACCACATATAAATAAATAAATAAATAAAGGTCCATCAACAACTAAAAAAAATATTAAAAAAAAAATAAGAGCTACAAATAAAATAAATAAATAGTTTTCTAAAACTGAGTGCTAGCTACCAAGTTAGGTAGGGAGAGAGGGAGCTGGAGAAAACACAGATAAAATGTTTTTATAAAATGAAAGAAGTAGGGACATATTTTTATCCAAAATATCCTTTTCGATACTAACTTTATGAAGTATTTCCCCCATGTTTCTTCTAGTGGTTTTGTAGCTTTGGGTTTTACATTGAAAATTTTCATCTATTTTGAGTTGATTTTTGTATATAGTAAGACATAGGGGTCTAGTTTCTTCTTTTGGGTGTGGATATCCTGTTTTTTCAGAATTCTTTGTTGAATTTCCAGTCTGCATTCTTGGCGACTGTGTTGAAACTTAATTAGCTGTAAGTGGATGGATTTATTTGTTTGTTTTCTTTTCCATTCCACTGATCTATTTATATATCAGTACCATGCTGTTTTAGTTGTCATAGCTTTTGGCACATTTTGAAGTCAGCTACTGTGGTGCTTTAGAAATGCTCATCACATACTTGAACGAATTACTGGAAATTCTTACATATAAAAGCAGAAACATTTATTTTTCTTTCCTTAGTGTTATCTTTAAGCAGTTTTTAATTGATGTATCAAATGCAGCAAGCTAAAATGAATGGCAAAATGTAACAAAATAAGATTGAATTTGTAAGGTCAGGAGCAAGATTGTTTATGTAAATGCTTACCTCCCCAGACTGGGGATGGAGCTACATCCTAGCCCTTTTAATTTTAATTTTAATTTTAATTTTAATTTTTATTTGTATTTTGAGGCAGATTCTCACTAAGTTGCTTAGGGGCTCATTCAGTTGCTGAGGCTGTCCTTGAACTTGTGATCCTCCAGCCTCAGCCTCGCTAGCCGCTGTGCTTCTGTGAAGCCATATGACTTCTGTGAAACATTCTGGGCTACTCAAAATGGAAATGAGAATCTGTCTCTCTGTGACTAGTTTTCTGTGTTGCTCAGAAAACAAAATTAGTTTTTTCAGATGACATAGTATTTTTCTGACAAGTAAATAAATTTAATAATATCCTTACAGGAAATGTGGCTGTTTATTTTTCCTCTTGCAAATATTCCTCAATAAAGGCTTTTAGAAAGCATTCAATATTGTTGACTATCTATAACTTTGGAAACTAATCCAATTTTATAACAAGAAAAATAGTAAAGGAAAAATAGTTATTTTATAATACCAACCAGTAGAGTATTCTTCAGGATATTTTAGAATTGCAAAAGGGAATATTACATAACCATTAAAAATAATATTTTACATAACACCACTAAAAATAATAAAATTAAGTGCTAGTTATTAATTCTCCATATAGATGAATCTTGCAGAAAATTAATTATGATTAATAATGCTAGCAATTCTAAGATAAAAGGATAATAACAAAAGTATGGAAATAGAATGCTAATATTATTATTTAAATATTTATAGGATATAGACATATACTTATGGAAGAAAATATTACAAAATTCTAAAACTACTAATAATTTTGATTAGTACCTATTTGAACTTTTCTTTGCATGTTGAAAATTTACATGTATTTTGTGTTATGGGATGACATTATTGTATAAGCAAAACATTACAAAATTTTATGAAGTCTCTGGACTTCTCTTGTGTTCCTGCCAGGACTGTAAAATTGTACGACCAGTTTGGAAAACAGTTTGAGAGTTTCTACAAAACTTCAAAAAACATTTGCTGTAAATTCTAGCTATTGATCTCTAATGTAACTATTCACAATAAATTAAAACCTTTTTCACAGAAATGTCTACACAAATTGTTCACAACAGTTCAGTTCATAAAAGTCCCAAACAGGGGCCTATCCAAGTGTTCATTAAATGTGAGTAGATAAATAACTGTGATTTATCAATAAATAGAAATCAGTCAGAAATGAAAAGAAATGAAATACACAGTATGGAAAAGTAAGAAAAAATACTCTGAAGAACATATTAGAAAATTGTTCTTTAATTGAATTTATATGAAGATCTGTATCAGAAAAATCTAATCAATATTTGCAGAAAGAAGATTTGTGGCTTTGTAGCCCTGAGTAACAGGATGGACTGCCAAAGGAGAAAAAGATGATTCTGGGGGGGTGGTGTAATCTGGAAGTGATTCCTTGGGTCATAACTCATCATTCTATATAGTTTTGAGGGGTTCATTTTATGTTGTATGTTGTCCTTAAATAAATTTATTTATAGAGGAAAACAAAGCTAGTCCACCAAGTGTACTGGGTTGAATAGCATCTTACAGATTTACAAGTTTATTTTGATTCTGATTTTTTTGTGTGAATAAAGTCTTTGAGATGTGGTTAATTAAGATCTCAAGATTAGGTTGACTGAATTAGTGTATCTCCAAGTCAAGGTAGGCTAAGGATTTCCAGGAGCAAGCAGAGGTCAAAAAGACAAGAAAGGATTCTTCCCTTGAGTGTTCAGAGGGGATGCCACCTTGCTAACACCTTGATTTCAAATTTCTAGTCTCTAAAATTTTGAAAGAATAAACTTCTGTTGTTTCAAACCACTCAGATTGTAGTAGCTTTATATAGCAGCCCTAGCTAACACACACAACAAGTTGTATACCAGGGTATCATTTAACATGGACAGATGTATAACTTTTAGTCCACTGCTTCTATATTTTTGAATTAATAAAACAGCATATATTATAATACCTCCCAAAAGAGATGCTTGTTTCCCTTATCATAATCATAGAATTTCTGGATTTTCAAGATATGAAGAAATTTCATTCCACTATATTTCTCTCTAATGTGCCCAAAACATGAGATTTTATGGGGAAAAATATGTGGGCTTCAATAATTATAAATATAAAATAGTATAAAATTTTAATTCCACAGAGATAAAAAATTGAGGCACAGAAAAGTGTGTGGACACATTTACATAGTGAATTACTGATAATATGAGAAAAATCTCTTGAGTATGGTGTTCATTCTGTTTCACTAGATTAGCAATAAAAGGATTTTTGTTTATTTCAATTTAGTTTATTTAAAAGTATTTTCAAAATATTTTATTATATTTTCTTTGCATGAAAATATGAAAGATGTAGATAATATATCTCTAGAGAGATATATGTTTTATTAAAGCTTCTTTAATAAAAGAAGTATTTAAAAATTGTAAAAATTTTTGATCTACCAAGCTATTTCATAGGATATGTATAAACATTAAAAGGTGAATTTCACCTACCATTAAATGAGTATGCCAAATTTACATTTCTAATGAGAACTACATTTGTAATTCAATTTATAAATTCAACAATTTATCAATTTAATACTTATCTGCCTCATGAGGACAATGGGCATTTACAGTCTGCATGAAAAATTCTTTTTTAGAAAACTCTTTTTATTTTCCCTAGTAACAAAATTCACAACACCTGAAAAATCAAATCATTTATAAATTTTGTCCCAGATTCCTGGAAGAATCAAGAAAGAGTCAAATGCTCTATAGACTTAGAAATCCTTAAGAAACATTTTAAGACTAGTATTAAATTGACTAAAATTAATTATTTAAATGTTTTCAAATAAAGCAGGAATGTCATAAACTATAATTTTCACACAGGTTAAAATTATCTGTATAATAAGTTTTACTTTAAAATTATCCATTAGTATAAGAAATAAAAATTTTAAGAGCACACTTACTTGTTAAGATCATTCTTAAAAGTATACTTTTTCTCTGTCAGATATATATATGCACTCAAGGCATATATTCTACACATGTTTCACTATAGAATTTGAGAGAAAGCAAATAATCCAAGGTCAAAACACAAAACTTCATCAATTCTTATTAGGTACAATTTTTAAGACATCATTCAATATCTTTACTGATCAATTAGAAAAACGTATCATTGATTATTTATTTATTGCTGTAATTGAAATCCTTTTTCTTCTTGAAGACTGAAAACACTTGGTCTGCAGATTAATTGAAGGCATTTATTTTTCTTAAAGCTTTGTTAAAGAAGCATTAAATTTAGCAAATCCATCACTGAATTGTTGTAAGAAATGATTTTCCATTAGAACTATTTAAAACTTCAGAAGGAACCACTCCTCATTGCATTCATATATTTCTAGTTGGGGTATTTCACCTTTAAAAGTCAAAAAAAAAAAAAAAAAAAAAAGAGAGAGACTGGAATTGCTGTTGAAGGCATTATTCTTTTTTTAACTCTTAATTGCTTAATTTACCTACATGAAAAAAAACGTTTTAAATTTTCCATAGTGTTCTTCATTTCAAAAGTTTTAACTCTATCATCCCATAACACATTCATCAAGAGCAAAATGGAATTATGAGAAGAAATATGGAGTTAGAGTCCTAAAATACAAATCTTGCTCATCTGACAAGGTTATTAACTAAAGTCTTTGTGTCTCAGCTTATCTAATAGTGAATAGGAGATGGTAATCATAAAATATTTCTCAGATGATAAGAGTACAAATCAAATGATTTGACAACTGTAAAACTCGAAATAGGGAGAGGTAATCAATGCTAAGGAAAAGTAAATTATTAAAGAAATCTAATCTAGATTGCTTAGTAAGATATGGATGCCCAGAGGGATAAGTCATCTGCCTACTACTAGATAAGTAAACTACTAGATAGTTGCAGCCTCAACTCTTGATTCTTAACTGGGCCTAAATTAGTCCAGTCTTTTTTTGTAGGATATTGAAAATCCCATCTTTATATTTTAATATTATTCTCCATAGTTCTATAATATCCACAATACCTACTCAAATGTCTTCTGCCAAACAAGTGTTTTCCATTTTAAATAATTCTATGTAGAACTAATGAAAAACATTTTTTTATCAAACATCATCACTTCAATTCATTTTCTGGTCTTAGAATGTATTGTGAAAACTCATGTGTGCTTATGTCAGCAAATTTATTTTTTTCTTAATATTTAAAATATTCTTCTTTGGATAGTTTTATTTCATGGGAAAGCATAATTGCTATTGAATTGCATACTACAATATTTGAAAGAAAATGATTGATTAAAAAGTTTTTTTCCATTATTATTTCTTTCAAAGTGTAATATACTTTCAAAAATGAGCTTAATTTCTGCCCCCATACTATTAAGATGTCTTTCATAGCACTTAACTTTCATTTTCTTGTCGTATTTTAGTGTTCTCTATTATTGCTATTCTTATTTTTCTGTGATTTTCTATTGCTATGGGTTTGATATGATTTAAACTCATCCCCCCATGGGTTCATTTGTTGACAATTAATGAGTTATTAAAAACATAGAAACTTTATCTGATTATGGTGCTTTGAGGTGAAGGTTTTAGGAGATAATTAAGATGAAATAAGATGATCAGTGTAGATAGAGCTCCTCACTGAATTACTAATGGCTTTGTAAGAACAGGAAAAGAGAAAAAAGGATAAACCCATAAAGAGGCATGTGCACCCCGACTCTTGCCATGTAACACCCAACAGAACCTCAGGACAGTAAGGAAGAAGGCCATTATCAGTCATGGACCCTCAACTTTACACTTGAAATATATGCCACAATAAACTTATATTATATATAAAGCTTCCAGCCTCTGGTATTTTGTTATAGAAATAAAATACAGATTAATACATTAACTTATAGCAAAATTTTGAAAATATTAACAAATAGTGACTTCAAATTAGATTACAGATATTGTTATGGTTTTGATCTAAACATGGCCTCCAAAGACCTCATGGGTTAGAGGATGTAGTAATGTTCAGAGGTGAAATGATTGAATTATAAGAAGTGTAACCTCACCAGTGGAATAATACATTTGATGGATCATAATTTGAATGGACTACCGGGTGGTACTGTAGGCAGATGGGTCAGGGCTGAAAGAAGCAGGTCACTGGGCAAAGCCTTGGACTATATTTGTCCATGGTTTCTCTCTCTCTCTCTCTCTCTCTCTCTCTCTCTCTCTGTCTCTCTGTCTGTTTGTCTGTCTCTACTTCCTGGCTGCCTTGAACTAAGAAGTTTTCCTCTGCTATGCCCTTCTGTCATAATGTTCAGCCTCAGCTTAGGCCCAGAGGAATGGAATTGGCCCTCCATGGACAAAGAACTCTGAAACTGTGACCCAAAGCAAACATGCCTTCTCTAACTTTAGAGGTGTTCTTGTCAGGTATTTTTTGGTCACAGCAACAAAAAGCTAACATAGTTATACTTTCCCCTATTCTGTGTACAGATTCTATGATTATTATTTTATTCCATGATTATTATTTTAGTTGTATTTCAATATTTTGGGTAAATGTTCCTGGGAAGTTTTGTGATATTCTTAATTAATTCAGAAAATACTTCTTAATAATTACAAATAGTTGAAGTGGTACAAATATTTCATTTACTTTTTTCAGTTGAATCAAGGCTCAGTTGAGCATCATTTATAGAAACTAGCTGTAAACATGATCATGTAGACCATGAAGCATATGTCTGTCTTTTGACCAATAAATTTTGTTATTTATTATGAGTCTGATAGCAAAGAAGATACATAGGTATTTATAACAAAAAAAGGATTATTGTTAGTCTTCAAAGATCACCAATTTAATTTGAAAAATTGTTAGTCTTCAAAGAGCACCAAAGATTTTCAGTGACCTTTAGGCTAATGGAAATGATTTTTTTAATGCTTAAATTCTCAGACACAGTAGCAAAAGTAAAAAAAAAAAGTTCAAATAAATGAAGCAAAAACTCAAAATACTTATATGCATTAAATTATATGCAAAATTCAATTTGAATTTCTTTAATTGGTTTTAATATTTTTCTCAATAAAAATTAATTATGAATTTAGCCTTCCTTCATTTACTTCATAATTTCTTTGTAGTTATTCAATAAAATTATTAACCTTTTTCCTAAGGGTAGAATAAAATAGGAATTAAATATTTCTGAAAATTATGCTATGGCAACTATAGAAATATTTTGATACTTTGGGGTTAGAAGCTATGGTTTCTATATTTAATGCTTTTCAAAACAACTCTCAATTATGTTTAACTCTAATTACCAATATTACTCTTTCACAACAATTAACATGAGTATCCAAAATGTGGCCCAAGCTTAAATTTTGTCCTTGTACAATGATGCTGTAGTGCTCAGAATTGAACCTTTCCCAAGAATTAATGGAATCAGAGGATTTTTTTTTCTGAAGTTAGTAGGTTGCATGAAAGGTTGACATTATTCACATAAGGAAAAAAAAAGGAAAACTAGACGTCAGAAATACATCACATCAATTCATACGTTCAGGATGTACAAGAGTAAGCTGGGAATGAGTCTCCTAATTCAATCCAAAATGTCATGATATTTTCAAATTGTAGAAATGATCTCTGACAGGAGATATTTGACAAAGTGTGACAAGATGAGCATGCACCACTTGTCACAGTGGGTCTTGAAGCTCCTGTTATCACTTCCAGGCTACTCCTGCAACTGACAGTGCTGTTTTAGTTAGCAGACTCAATGCTTCATACATTCTCAGTAACATTTCATCTTTCAGAATAGCTTTGATCACGACCTTCAGATTTCTTACCAATTTTGAGCCTTCACTAGGAAATAAGAATGTCACTTGATCCCCAATATTGATAAGTCAACTGTCTTATATTGATCTCTAACACACCATTTTCCAAAAGCTACCCATTTTTCAAAATAACTAACACTGTTGGAAATGCTTAACAAAAATACAGCTGTATCTAAATAATCTTTTTTGAACAATCTTCCATTTTTAGTTTGCTATTTAAATTCTGATGTAGATCACATAGAAAATGATTTTAATTTCTGGTCATTCTTTTGGACTGAATTATGTTCTCATTATATGCTGAAACTTTAAACTTTAGTGTGATTGTATTTGGAGACAGAGCCTCTATGGAGGTAACTAAGGTTAAATGCAATCTATAAGAATGGACCTAATTGTTACACCTATTAGAAGAGGAAGAAACAGCTGAGCTCTCTCTCTCTCTCTCGCCTTATGTGTATGGAGAAGAAATTCCCTGTGAATATAGAAAGGTGATCAAGGAGTTTCTCAGAAGATTGTTCCAGAAGGAGAGACAGTTCATAAAACAAGAGAACTCAGAAGCTTTCCTGAGAATAACTGACATTATTTTAAACAGATTGTGAGGAAGTGCAAAACTAAGAATACTCTCAAACATAATAAATGTTTATAACTAAGTACAATTTAAACCGTAGGCTATGTAGTTCACAAGGAAGAACCAGGAAAAAGAATAGTTAAAAAATGTTTCTTTGGGGTGAAAACAAACTGCAAAACTAGATTCAAAAACTATCCCTGCCTAAATATAACTGTATTGGACTGATGAGCAATGTGTGCCAAAACATTGTGGAAATCAATACTATAGTCCATTTGCAATTAATAGAGCTTAATGCACTGATACATGCATAAATGAGGCAGTCAGTGCAAGAAGAAGAAAGAAAAAAATCACAGAGAACCCTTCTAAAATTACCTTCATCCAGAGTAACAGTACCCAACCAAGTCTATTGCCTATACACAATGATTCCAAGGACTTTATACTTCACTAAACAGACTCTACCAACAGCCCAGCCAACTCACAAAAGTTGTGATTCTATATCACTTACAACCAGAGAAATGAAATGTTATCCTCTATCTCTGTACAATGAATCAAATTGCACTGTTATCATGTAAGCCTAAATAGAACAAATAAATAAATTAAATATGAAAAAAACAAATGAACAAAAAAACAAATAAAGAGTTAAAGAATCAAGCAAGAATACACAGGGAAGAAATTTTAGAAACAACAACAACAAAAAAAAATAGAGGCCCTGAAGTGTGGGGAAGGGAATCAGGATCTACTGTTTCCATAAAGAATAACTTTATGACATTTGCCAATGAATGGATGATTCTGGAGACTATCATGATAAATGAAGTAAGCAAATCCCAAAAAGCCAAAGGTCGAATATTTTCTCTGATATGTGGAAGCTAACCCACAATAAGGGGAGAGGGAAAAAAAAAAAGAATAGAGTAGACAAAGGGGAATGAAGGGAAAGGAGGGAAATAGGAAAAGGAAAGACAGTGGAATGAATCTAACACAACTTTATGATGTACATATATGAATATACTACAGTGAATCTTACCATCATGAATATCCAGAAGAAATTAATTAAAAAAAAATAACCATGGGTAAATGGAAGAAAGATCAGCAGAAAGTAGAGAGCAGGAGGTGGGGGAAGGAAGAGGAAGGTGAGTTACTGGAAACTAAATTAGAACAAGATATATTCCATGCATTTATAATTATGTCAAAATGGATTCTACTACCCTGTATAACTAAAAAGAACCAATAAAATAAAACCTAAAAAATTAAATTTGTTCAAAACACTATATAAAACCATGAAAGAAGGAAGTATGATAAAATGTAACATTATATAGAGTATCAATTAGTACACTGAGAGTGAAAAAAATGAAAATGGAAGTTCTCATACAAAAATGAAAAATTAACTGCAAGTCTCACTAGTAATTTTTGAAATGGCAGAAAAATCTTCAATAAAATCTAAGACATCAGTAGAATATATAATCTGAAGACTGCTGAGGAAAAAGTGAAAAATAACCCAGTCTCAGTGAAATGTGGATCAACCGATGTATTAATGGTAGTATCAGGAGAAGATACACAGGAAGAACCAGAAAAATATTCTGCTGAATAATTATTGAATAAAATTCTGAGAAATTTTGGTCTACATATCAATGACATTCAATAAATTCAATGTTAAAATCATTAAGACCCAGATACATCATAGAAAAAAAAATGATGGAAATCAAAGAGAAAGTGAAATTTTGAAACAATAGAAAAATTGACTTTACAAGGGATATTTCAGTGGGATTAACAGCTGACCTCTCCTCAGAGTTGATGCAGATTAAGGTACTTGATGACAGATACATGCTATGTGTTCAAAGAAAAGAACTGACAGTAAGAATCTTATGTACAACAGAACTATTTTCCTAAAATGAAAGCAAAATACAGACATTATAAGATAAACAAAAACTGATAGAATTTGTTGCTGATGGACTCATTTTTACAAGATAATTTTTAGGAATTTCTTTAGGTGAAAAGTAAATAAAACAGATAGAAATTCAAAACTTACAGCCACCAACAACAATAAAAGAATACTAGTAAAGTAATTATGAAATTATAATAGATGTGCACATGTATATTTTTCTTCTTTCATTCTTAACTGATGCTAAAAGCAATTAAATAAAACAATCTGTATATAATTTTATTATTGGGTCTAACATATGCAAATGCAATTAAGAAGGTTAATATAACAAACTCTATAATATATACTTGCCTTTTTGCAAGTGTTTCATACACATAAAATTTAATGGAGTAACAATTATAACAAACAATCAATTTTTTGGTTGTAAATTAACTTTTTCTTACAAATGTTTTTGAATAATTGTCCTAGATCTGTATCAAATCTAAGATGAATCTATCATTTATTGATTAATTAATATAGAGATAAATGTAGAAATATATATAATAACTTGGAAACAGATTATTTCATACTATGGAAAACATTACAATATTTGAAAAGGGAGTATTAAAATTAGTAACAATGGAAAGAGAATGAATTATGTAAATTGATCAATTAAAAAAACACAATAAATAATCATTTTGACATAAACAAAAACTTAAGTAAATCAAAAAAATATTCCTATTACTTCTTTTTGCAGCTATTACTTATGGTATGGGTAATGTAATTAAAATGTCCCTGTAGATAACAAATGTGAGACCATCAAACAATTATGAGTCAATGAAAAATGACCAATAATGGTCAAACTAAAATGATCACTGCACCTTCTGCTTGTGGCTGTTTCAATTGAAAAGAACAAAATGAATTATTTTTATACCATAGTAATCTATTTCACTTTTTATACTAGATTCTAAATAGAAAAATTTCTGAATCTACTTAAAATTTTTCATGAAATTCATATCCTAAACATTGGAAATTGTTAAAGCTAAAATGCTGACATAGCTACCATAGTGGAGAAAAGATATAATTTCACATAACAACAAGAAAAATATAGTCATATCTGGATAGTAAAACTTATTATACTTACATTCATAAACTACATTATTTTATTCAATTTCCATTAAGTAAATGCTAAAAATGTAATTGAAAGTACTGCATTTCCATCACCTCTACAGACTCAAATTTGTGTAAGAAACAAAAACTGACAAATAATGCCTACTTCAAGAACTAGTCCCTAGTTCATTCATCTTAATGAGTATGAATATACCCTTTTTCATTTGAAGAAGACATGACACAGCCCTGTCATATATCCTGGAAACAGAATAGGTAATTAATAGGTGAGGTGATTTATTTACTTAGAAACAGATTGCTCCATATCGTCCATATCATCCAATGATCTCAAGCTTATCCTTTTTAATTCTATGAGACTCTTTCTTATGAAAACATACTTTTGCTCATCTCATCATTTTTAACTACTTTACAATGTTAAATTCTGCAATCAAGTAATTTAGAATTTAGCCCACTTGGTATCTACCAAACACAAAGAAATTACAAATGACTCCAGACAGATACAACCATTTAGTGTTTCAAATCTGTAGAAGAATGTATGTGCATCTCCATTCCCAAAGGCTTTAGGTTTTCAGAGCCATGTATATGAGACCAGGGAGGGGGGCAAAAGGACAATCAGTGTAGGTAATGAATGATCAGGTCAGATCCAGATGATGAGGGCTGATTTGAAAGGAAAGGAAATACAATGCTAATACCTTCAGACCACTTCCCCCTCCTTCTCCCCTGTTGCCAAGGTTACCTGCCTCCAGGGAAGTTCCTCTTAACAAGGAGTTGTTAATGAAGGCCCTTGGGTTTCTCCCTTCTGCCAGTACCCAGAGAAGGCCCCTTCCCACGTTTCAGTCCACTTTTTGGTCACAGAGGAAAGTTAAGAGGAGGAGGGGGCATTAGAAGAAAGGAAACCTAAATTACATAAAAGGGCAAGGACACCTCCACTCCCTGAGGCACCAACTTGGACCTCCTCTTCTGCAGAGGAGTCTCTGTCCCTCTCTCTCTTTCTATTCTGTCATTTAAATAAAATTTTTTTGTGCTTACCTTTGTGTTTCTCTGATGTTCAATCTTCAACATGGGGGAAATGGGACTCTAAATTGATTCTCAACATCAATGTCATATATACATAAGAAAGAGAGTAGTAATAATTTTTAGAAGCATTGCATATTTTAAGGTTGACTTGAGCCATATATGTTTTAAAACTTATTTTGACTTTTTCATTTTTCATTTTTAAATTTTTTAATTTTTTTTTAACACAGCAGAATGCATTTCAATTCACAGTACACATGTGGAGCACAATTTTTATTTCTCTGGTTGTACACAAGGTAAAGTCACACCATTCATGTCTTCATACATGTACCTAGGGTAATGATGTCCATCTCATTCCACCATCTTTCCTACACCCATGCCTCCTCCCATCCCCTTTTCCCCTTTTTCCTATCCAAAATTCCTCCATTTCTCCCATGCTGCCCACCTTCCACTCCATTATGGATCAGCACCCACTTAGCAGAGAGAACATTCAGCCTTTGGTTTTTTGGGATTGGCTTACTTCACTTAGCATGATGTTCTCCAACTCCATCCATTTACCTGCAAATGCCATGATTTTATTCTCTTTTAATGCTGAGTAATACTCCATTGTATATATATACCACAGTCTCTTTATCCATTCATCTACTAAAGGTCATCTAGGTTGCTTCCACAGTTTAGCAATTGTGAATTGTGCTGCTATAAACACTGAAGTGGCTACGTTACTGTAGTATGCTGTTTTTAAATCTAAGGCATAGACCGAGGAGTGGGCTAGCTGGGTCAAATGTTGGTTCCATTCCAGGTTTTCTAAGGAATCTCCATACTGCTTTCCAGATTGGTTGCACCAATTTCATTTTGCATATATTTGATTAGATTGTAATCTCTCTTTAATTTCATCCTGCCTTGAATATTTTCATTCTGATAAGAAAAGCATTCCTTGGGTTATTTTAATTAATTTGCATTTTTCTATGTTAACAATAATGCTGTATATCAATCAGAAATAATTTAGTTGAATAAAATAACTTATGAGAGTTTGTATTCTCTGATCTTGTCTGAGCTTGGCTGATGCAACTGGATATACTCACATAAATGTAGCTTCAGTTGGAACTATTATTCTGACTTGCCTTTTGCTCCGTGAGGCCTCATGCTTGGTAAACTAACTAGAACTCATTCTCATCAAGACAAGAGTACATGAATGATAATAGATGTGTGCCAAGACTTGAGTGCTAGGCTTGGGACTTAAGCACTGTTATTTCCGCTTTATCCTATTGACTAAGAAAAGTCATAAAATTATTCACAATTTGAGGAGTACAGAAATAAACTTTTAACTATTAATAGGAATTGCTTCAAAGTCACCTTGCAAACACTGTGAATACTAGGGAGTATGTGAACAAATGGGCCCATTTCACTAATCATTTTCTTCAACTATGGTAACATAAATACCTAGAAGTTTTCCCAAAAGAATTATAAATAATTACATCTGTCAATACTTATACTTATTAAATTATTTTGGATTATTAAAGTAAATTATATCTTACTCATTATTATTTTATGTTTTATGTTTACTGAAAAGTGTAATACAAACTGTAAAACTGGATCTTATCTGTGCCTTTGCACTTAACACAGAAAAAAATTAGGAAGGATGGGGAATAGGAGAATTAGAAGGAGGTTGGACGACAGGTGCCAAAATAAAATTAGTCAGGAGGAATAACTTCTAGTATTCTACAGCACAGTAAGATGATTATAGTTCACAAGAATTTATTGTACATTTTATACAGATGAAAGAGAAGAAATCCAAAGACTCCCAACACACACACACACACACACACACACACACACACACACACGATAAATGTTTATGGAAAAGAAAATTGACAAACATTCTGATTTGATAATTACACATTATATACCTGTATCAGATATCACACTGGGCCCCATAAATATGTACAATTATTTGGATGGCAATTAAAAAAAGAATAAATGTCAACAGCAGAACAATGCTCTAGAGAAAAGAGTAATGAAACTGAAAATACATTCTTATTGGCTTGTTTCTTTTGTTTTGAAGGTTGATTGTAATGGCTTAAAGGCATTTTGTTCTAGAAAGACAATGAAAGAAGAATACTGATTAGGGAGCTAAACCTATTTTTAGATGTGGCGTACATACATAGGTGCTTATAGTAGGAAAAAAATTAAGTGCATGTTAAAAGAGACACATTTGAAATGAACAAAACAGGTAATGATGTGTGATTGGGAGGAAAAAAAAAAAATAGCCAAAAGAAAGTTCTGCAAACCTGAATTTGCAACCTAGTGGTTTTTTTTTTTGGCCTGGCTTCAAGTCAATCAGAATTCAATTTCTGAGTGAAAGCACAATGATCAGTTTGCCCTATTGTATCAGCATAGATCAAGCAACAAAGAAATATCCCCTCAATACATACTTCTATAAAAAAACCCCAAATCAGTATAATATAATTTTCCCATCTTATAAATTTTTCCCAATGTGAAAACAAATATATAAACTTCAATCTACCTTGTGTTTGTCTTAAATTTTCTCTGGCAATCAGAAGCAATTATCCTACAATACCAACTAAAGAAGTAGCGATCTTTCTCTATAATTTTTACTATAATGTCAGAAGTTTATAAGTAAAATGCTATATTTCTTGATATAGCTAAATTCTTTATAAATAGTACCAGGAAACAAAATATAATAAAATTTCTAAAGGAAAGGAGCTTCACCTATAAATCAGGAATTGATTTAATATTTCCTTAACTCATTTTGGGAATATTGTTTTGAGGAAGTCAATGATAAAAAAAATCTCCATTTGAGGTTACTATTATAATGCCTTTTGTCAATGCAAATTCCACTTATCTGCAACCGCTGGACTGTCAACATTTTTTGAACGTTGTTTATGAACAAAATTAATCTTGGTGAGTGCTTACCCACAAAATATAACAAAACTTATTTTGGTTTTTTACTCACTGATTAAAGAGGGTCATTTTCAATTTTAGGCAACTATGAACAAAGCCACTATAAGCAGTCACGTACATATTTTTGTGTAAATATGCATCTTTATTGTCTGAAGGTGAATATTTAGCAGCACTATTGCTAGATTATATAGTAAGTGAAGCATAAGTCAAAAACAAAAATACTAGCTTTTTTTACAAATGATTTTGCAACCCACAAATAATGCATGAAGATTATAAGTGCATCTCGTTTTTACAAGAACTATTATAAGCATTAAAATTGTTTGTAATATCCTAATAGCCATCAAAATATAACTACAATGAAAGAAAAATTACATTATAATTTAATTCCTAAATAATCATAATTACTTACTACTGTGGATATGGGCATTTGTTGGACAGTATACAGTTTCTCAAACGTTGGTATCAGATTGGATACTCCCATCCTCATTTAGTGTTTCACATAGTAGATTTAGACTCTGCTCAATTATTATTTGTATAAATGCATTATGCACTGAGTTTTGCTTCCTGCAATGTGCTCTACACAACGCTTGAGATCAGGTAACTATAGCTGGTTTATTTACTACAGGAAAAACCTTCTATTTCTCTTTCTCCTGAATTTGTCCTCACTGAAAACAGAAATAGCCTGTACTCCACCATTCCATTTTATCATACATTTTTCCCCCCTAAATTCCTTCGCAAAAACTACAGAAAATTTTCTAGGGAGTTTGAGATTGAAAATGAAAATAAGAACCACTTGATTGACAGACTGGATCAATTAATACTTGCTTAGAAGACTACTTGTTGATACCAGATGTTTTAGAAGGAGTTCTTTCTCTTGGCAGACATAGGTTTTCTTCTTTTATCTCCTCCATTCCCCTGCATTACTTCTGAGACCTGACATGTAGTTGCATGTGCAAACATGTACATACTCACATACACACATATACACATGTGAATACACACATGTATAGTAATACACAAACAAGCACACACATACAGGTACATATAATGGATTTCTACATAGTTTTTGGTATTTCTCAAAATGAGTTAAAAAATATTAAATCAATTCCTGATTTATAGGTGAAGCTCCTTTCCTTTAGAAATTTTATTATATTTTGTTTCCTAGTACTATTTATAAAGAATTTACCTATGTCAAGAAATATAGTATTTTACTTATAAACTTCTGACATTATAGTAAAAATTACAGAGAAAGAGTGCTACTTCTTTAGTTGGTATTATAGGATAATTGCTTCTGGTTGTCAGAGAAAATTTAAGATAAACATAGTGTAGATTGAAGTTTATATATTTGTTTTCACATTGGAGAAAAATTATAAGATGGGAAAATTATAATAATTTCATTTCTTTTATAAAAATATTTGTTCAAATATTTGTATATGCCACGTGTGTGGCTACTATCAATGAAATATTTATATACAGTTTTTGTTGTTATCATGTAAATTACTGGTTTAGAAAGTCTGAGAATCTCTTGGTTTGATACATATTGATATCTTAACAACAAATACTTTACCAAGCTACATTTGGAAATTTGGGCAATTTTGGGATAGTAAACTAGAAAGTCTGACATTTGAGTTTCAGCTATCTGAGCATAATAAATGGCACAGGCTCTTCTCATTGTCTGAGAAGAGATTCAACTTAAGTCATATAAATACAGTATTTGTCTTGAGAAAGAAGAGCCAAACTACATATGTTTTTCGTTTTCTAGGTGATCAAAATGTATAACTAAAGGTTACTAACAAGATACAAATTTCCCCCAGAAAATAATATCAAAAGCTTAAAAGACTACACAAACTAACTTAGAAACAGAAATCTGAGTAGAATTATAACAAAAAGATTCGCTGTGTTAATAATCAATTAATTCCCTAGGAAGAACAGTCCAGTTCCTGATAGCTTCATTGGTGAATTCTTCCAAACATTCAAAAAAAAGTTAAAATCCATCCTTCTCAAACTATTCCAGAAAAGAAAGATAGACCACTCCCTAATTCATTTGTAAGGTCAGTTTTACCTTAATTTTAAGGATAATCAAATATGTCATGGAAAAAGAAAACAGTAGATTAATGGGCCTTATGAAAATAGATGAAAAAATAACAAACGAAATCAAGCAACATATTAAAGTGATTATAGACCATGACCAAGTAGAATGGCAAGAGTGAGTCAACATATGAAAACTGGTCGATATAACACACCACATCAGTGGAATGAAGGGAAGTGGAGCTTATCACAATTTATTCAGAAAAAGCATTCTGACAAAAATCTCATACTATTTCATGGTAAAACAACTCTGAGAACTAGAGATAGAAGAGAAATTCCTCACTATGGATGAGTTATGAAAAACTTATAGCTAATATCATAGTGGTAAAAGACTCAATTCTTCCTCCAAAAGTCTAAAAAAGGCATGTCCACTTTTTCCATAACCATTCAACATTACATTAGAAGTTCTAGTTAGCAGTGTCATATAAGAAAAATAAAAAGGTTTTCAAATCAAGAAGGAAGAAATAAAACTACCACTTTTCACAAATGACATGATCATCTAT
Organism: Geosciurus inauris; assembly: GCA_004024805.1. Lineage (NCBI taxonomy): Eukaryota > Metazoa > Chordata > Mammalia > Rodentia > Sciuridae > Geosciurus > Geosciurus inauris. The sequence goes on along the minus strand of PVHX01004437.1, from coordinate 70,448 downwards.
CAATCATCAGTAAAATACTATGTATAATATATTAAAGCTAAGAACTATTAAATTCAGCAAAGTTACAGGCACAAACTCAAATTCTATACCTCAGTAACGATTAATCTGAAAAAAAAATTCAAAAAGCAATTCCCAATTCAGAATATCATCCCAAGAATCTTAGAAATACATTTAATAAGGTGGTATAAGAACAGAAAGTAGATTAGAGGTTGTCAAAGGCTGAGAAGAGAGGGAGAAAAAGAGAGAATGTTTAAAGAATATAGCATTCTTTATGCATTGATGAAAATATTCAAGGACTTGATAGTGATGATCACTACACAACATCAAATGCAAATTAATTTTACATCATAAAATAATTGAAATGGAGAATTTTATTTCCTTAAAAACTAGAATAGATATTTAAAGATTATTAATCATATTTATAAAATATATCACAGTCTTATGATTGCTTGAAGTAACTTTTTGGTAATAAAGAGAGTTATAGTCAGACAACACAAGAGGGCCTGCCAATTTCTAGTTAATTTTTCACATAGGTGGTAGTGTTTCAGTTTTGCTTATGAGAGAGAGTCTAGCAAAGATGATTCACTTTGGAAATACCTGCACCCTATTTTTGTTTCTTCTGTCTTATGAATGTGAAACCTAAATAGGCAATCATATAAAAAGAAAAGGTGACATCATTGATCTTGCACTCCTAATTGTCAGTGCCTTGAAAGCTGTCTTGTCTTCAAATGGATTTTTTAAAATATTTTTCTAAACTTTTGTATTTACTCCCATTAGGGAGATTAGTCTGACACAACTTAGTCTGCTATTGTCAGAAAAATACTTTGAGTCATGGTTATTAATGTATCTATTTGCATAATTCATCTAACATTCTGGGTTTCCAGTTCTGTCACTAACTTACCTCAAAGTTATTTCCTTTCATCCCATCTCAGCTGTCATTTCCAGGGTCATAGCTTAGATCACAACGCAAACTTCACTTCCTCCAATATTTAAACTGCAATCTTGTGATCTCTGACCATTCCATAACATCTTCCACTAGAGAAATCTGCATTCTAATTAGCATTACCCATTCATCTTTCATGATGCCCAAGTTCTTTTTCTTTATTCATTGTTTATTAATTGAGTTTCTAAGGCCTTTTGTTGTAATTGTTCTTGCAATTACAAAGGATATATATGTGTGTGTGTGTGTGTGTGTGTATTCCTTTTCTTATAATTATTTATTTTGACCAAATATTTTCCTACATACATCTTTACACCAATTCTATAAGAGAATATGGCTGGAAAGACAAAATTCTGATGATCCTAATTACTCTGCAGCTGGATGTGGTGGAACACACTTGTAATCCCAGCGACTTGGGAGGCTGAAGCAGGAGGATCAAGAGTTCAAACCCAGCCTCAGCAACTTAACGAGGCCCTAAGCAACTCAGCAAGACTCTGTCTCCAATAAAATATAAAACAAGGGCTTATTACTCAGCAAACTCTGTATTGACCTTTATATATTTCATCCTATGTCCTAGAGAGTAACAAAAAATAAAACAAAACAAAATTTTATACTCTTTCACTGTTATATATTGACTTCATTTCTTCTTTTGCTCGGAAAATAAAACAATCAAAGGATAATATTTACTCAACAATCTGTCACAAATATATGAAAACATATGCATCTTTGTCAGATAGTTGCCTGCCTATTGTTATGGTGGATTAGCCATTCCTGCTACTAAAGTCCAAGTTTACCTGTGCAATGGAGTTCTTCATTTTCTCCTAATCAAATATTTGACTACTGTCATCATTCCTTTTTCCATGTGTATCATAATGTTCCCTATTTACTGAGTGACTGTCTTTCTTATCAAAAACACTCTGGTCAAACATTATGTAGGACTTTAACATTATCTTTCATGTCCAAAAAAATCAATGATTTAAACTTCCACTGTAAATAACTGATATCCATTTTCCTGTAAAAACAGTGTTAGGTTGGATCAGGGTCCAAGAATTCCAATTAAAGGGACTGGTCAGGGCAGCTGCAGTCAGCAGCTGTGAAAAGGAGCGGCTAGCCAGACGCTGACAGTCACCAGTAGACACAGCGGGTTTTCCTGACCTATCCAGGAAGGCCTTCTCTTCCTGCCCCCAAGCCCTCCCCTTCCTGACCCATCCTTTTCGAATTCTCCCTACACTGGACCCCAGCACCATTCTCCTGGACACATTATGGTGGATGGGAGGATTTGGCCCGAGAGCGTGTATTTTCAATAAAGCCTTGCCGAGCGGCTTAATTCATCTTCTTCTGTTCATCTAGTCTTTACATAATGGTGCTGAAACCCAGGAGGGTTTTGAACCTCCCCCGTACTGGGGTCGAGGCAAGCCCTCCGGACAGGGAAAACTCCTGAGCCGCTCTCTGTCTTCCTCACCTGCACCTACAAGAGTGAGATAGGCCGCCCCACCCCTTCCTCTGACTTCTCAGCTTCCCCCCACCAACTGCTCGTTCCAGAGGCCTACTCGTAAGTCACACATGTGCATAGGCCTCTGTCTGCTCAAGGCCACGTGGATTTGGGAAGACGTTCCCAAACCTCGTGTTAGCCATTCGCCGCAAACTGGGCCCCAGAAAGTTCACAAGGACGCCTCAATTTTCCTCCTGCCCCCCCGTTCTCCCGTGGATGTGAACATTTTTTGGGATGCCTTTTTATTTTCCTGCCCACTCCCCAGGACCGCTGAGAAGTCACAAGGAACCCCAATTCTTCTCTAGACCTCAAAACTCCATGGTACTATGGCTTAGATAATGGATCAAAATGGCCTTCAGGGGGAACTTTTGATTTTCAAATCCTCACTGATTTGGCTAATTTTTGTCACGGGATGGGGAAATGGACAGAAATTCCTTTCATCGAGGCTTTGTTGGAAAGTGCGCTCTCGCCTGTCCCTTCTTTCCCATCTGTTCTGTCCTCTCAAGTTCTTCTCGCTAAAAGCCCCCTTTCCCATTTGCTCCTCTATCTCCTTCCTCATGTGGCTGCTCACAGACGCTGGGCTCCCTGCCTTGCGTCAGCTCCTCTCCCCATGCTTGCCGATGGGCGTTTGTGGGCTGCCTGCCATGCAGCAGCCCCTCCCCCCCCAGGCTTACTGCTTTACCTTAGCTCAAGGGGAAAAAAAAGGGAAAAGAAGGTAGCTTTGCATCTGCCTAAACTCCAGGGTGGACTGGCACGGCTGCCACAGACCAGCGGAACTCTCTCTCACTCGTCTATGGGCTGCCGGACCAACCACCCTGCATTTTTTTAAATTTTTACCAGCTGCATCATTTTTTTTTTCTAAGACTCTTTCTTTTCTTAACTTCTATTTTAAAGGTTTCTACTGTTGCCTAAGTTAAAAAATTACAAGGATTGCTTTGGGATATGAACAGAAGGAATTAAAGATTCTAAATATGGTATTTATTGGAAAGAAAGAAAATATTTCTGATCAAAAGGTTTACAACTATGATTAAACAAAAAGCTAAAATCTAAAACAATGTTCTGCTCTTAATAAGATAACTTTCCTACTTCTGTCAGGCTTTATAACTTGGAGAAACTAACTTTCAAAAATTAAGGTTTATATAACTATGGTTAAACAATATCAATGCAATTATGGTGCTACCAGTTCTATTTTTATATTAAATGTGTTCATTTCTTTCAGATATACAAACTTTAAAGTAGAAAGTTTTAAAAGAGCATTGTATCAAGCTGCTATTCTCCAAACTGAACTTGTATGGTATCAATTTATATCATTTAATGTTTTATAACTGAACCGATCATCAATAAGACTTTATTTTTTACATCAGAATGATCTTTTAAACAAATGAAGACCTAATCTATTTAATGTTCTGTTAAGATTTTGCAAGAAGCCCTGTCTTACCTGAGATAGTTCTGTTCCCAGCTTACTACAATGTCTTCAATGTAGTCTAGACTCCAGTTCATTTAAAGATATGTTCAAAGGATTAATTTTGTTCTAAAGATCATTAGGACCTCAAACAGCAATATAATATGTAACTCAGCCACAATTTTAAAAAGCTGTTACACAAACTAAATATGTTTTACTGTTGTTAATTTTATTTTGTATTTTCCTTAAACTCTGACTATTGCCTGTTAATGTTTTACAGAGGTACTACTTCAAGAACAACCAACCCAGATTATCTTAAGATAAATCAGCCACCACCTATAGGATAGACCTTAAAGTTAAAGCCCAGTACCCTTACTTTAAAATTGCTGAGATTGGCTTGCTGAGTGTTTAAGATCAAGACTAAAAAATTAAAATTAAATTAAAGGGCCAAAAAACCCCCAGTATTTGGACCCTCTGAGTCAGCCTGAATCCAAGGAATGAGGGAACTTCCCTAAGAGGCTCTCTGCACCTCTGGGGCACAGGACCTCCTGATCAGGGAGATTTCTGAGACCATTAGAGAATTAAAGAGCCAATCAAATGCCATATGATGAACAGGAAGGTCGAAGAGAGAGGGAACTGTCCCTCATGCTTCCCAGGGGAAGCCACATGGTCAGCGCTAGATCTCGACATATCCTAATGCAGATGGCACTAGCAGAGCTAACAAGCTGCCCTCAAGTTCCTCAAGGATGTCTCCCAGGAGACCAAAAGGTGACTCTTAACAATAGGTAAGAATAAAAGTCAATTTGACTTGCTTCATCTTAAACACCTAGCAAAACCAAAAACACAACCATTCCTGGGCATTTAATAATAATTTAAAGATAGACATCTGTGACATTAAAAACCAAATACTATGTTTACATGCCTTGTCCTCTCCAGCCTTGTTATGAGGACAAATTCTCAACCCTTATACTTCTACATTTCAGACTGTTTCCTCTGTGTATATTTAAATCATAATTTTAATTCTCATTGATGTTCCTCAATTAACTGTACAGTAAGGCTGAATTACCATGACTTGTTACTACCTCCCTCTCTAGGGCCAAAAAAGGGCCATCTTTCTATTGGTAATAGTTGGGCTCTCCTTGGCCCCCATTCACTGCCTCTGGGTTAAGGCAAGAGGACTTGATTATACTGTAACCACTACTTAAAAACTTAAACAAATTTCATTACAGAACAGACCAGCCTTGGACTCCCATCATGTTGGACTCCCATGAAACTCAAAATTTCTCGGCAGCCCCCCTTCTTTTTCTGCTAATCAGTAATCTCTCCCAAGCTTCTGTTCCTGCCCACACTTGATGTTTCTACATTCAAGCAACATAACTGACAACCAGAGGCTCCCACACTCCTGCGTCTACCTCCCTGCCTGACCAACACCTGAGCCATCTCCCCCTCTCGACGCCTCCAATCCTGCACGAAGTAGCCAGACAGAATCTGCTGTCCTATATCATCAAAAAGGCCAGGATGTTAGGTCAGATCAGGGTCCAAGATGTCCAATCAAAGGGACCAGTCAGGGCAGCTGCAGTCGGCAGCTGCGAAAAGGAGCGGCTAACCAGATGCTGACAGTCACCAGTAGACACGCCTCCTGTCAATCAGCGGGTTTTCCTGACCTATCCAGGAAGGCCTTCTCTTCCTGCCCCCAAGCCCTCCCCTTCCTGACCAGGCCTTTTCGAATTCTCCCTACACTGGAGCCCCAGCACCATTCTCCTGGACACATTCTGATGGACGGACGGGAGGATTCCGCCCGAGAGCGTGTATTTTCAATAAAGCCTTGCCAAGCGGCTTTAATTCATCTTCTGGTTGTCTAATCTTTACAAACAGTACTATATTAAATGTAGTACCTAGGCCTGCTTTAGACAATTTATCTTAGACCTAATCCAGTCAAACATTTTTGTTTATCATTTCATGTAAATTTCTTTTCCCAGACTCACCAGTTACCTTATATCCAGTTTTATATTTCTCAAGATCTGTTCTAAATTTATTACGCTCTCCCTTTTTTTTTGTTTTCAAAATACTTTCTATATTTGCATTTCAAAACATTATACACTTTAGGTTTACTTCCTCCTGTCATGTATCTTTCTCTGGATTTCCCTCCTGTTCCCTAATTTTGAATGCTAGAATATTCCAGAGCTTGTTTCTCTGCCTGCTTTTATCCTCCCTGTCCTCACTCCTAGATGAGCTTCTTCAGCTGGATGGCAGATGACTTCCAAAGTGATATCCTCTTAACAGAGAACATTCAGCATTTGTTTTTTTGGGATTGGCTTACTTCACTTAGCATGATATTCTCCAACTCCATTCTACATCACGTACAACTAGAGAAATGAAAATTGTGCTCCATGTACAATGAATCAAAATGCATTCTTCTATAATGTATACCTAAGTATAATAAATCAATTTTTTTAAAAAAGTGATATTCTCTCAGGGCATAGTGGTGCATGCCTGTAATTCCAGTGGCTTGGGAGCTGAGGCCAGAAGATCAAGAGTTCAAAGCCAGCCTCAGCAATGGTAATACACTAAGCAACTCAGTGAGACCCTGTCTGTAAACAAAATACAAAATAGGGCTGGGTATATGAATCAGTGGTTGAGTACCTGAGTTTAATCCCCAGTACCAAAAAAAAGAGTAATATCCTCAACTGTGATTGATTCCAAGAATTTCACATTCCTAATCAATGGCACATGTGACCTGTACACATTACCCTATAGAATGTGTATTGGTTAAACATATCTAGCCAAATTTTTTGAACGTTTTTTACCCCAAATCTACTCTTTTCCCATCTCTCCATCCTTCAAAAGTGGAAGCATATTTTATGCTCACTGGAAAGGTGTTCTAACCTGAGTCCTGTTTTTCTCTTACATCTCAAATTCAGTGCAAATAAATCCCCTGTTGTGATAACCTGAAATTATTTTCTAAAGTTAATTATTTTCCATCATCTACACTGTGGTTACCTAGCACTTGACAAAATCATCTGCCTAAACCTATGCATTAGGTGGAAGGATTACTTCCTTACTTGTGCTCTCATTTTCCTTTAGTACATTTATTTATTTAACAGGTAAAGAATGATTCTGCAAAACAAAAGATATAGTATCCCATCTCACTATAGATAATATCAAAACCCATAATAAATTGCAAAAAGATCATTATTCTCCGACTATTTTGGATTCTATTACTGCTTTTCTTTGCTCATTCTTCTCCAGGAATTGTGTTCTTGCTGTTTTGTTCAATATGCCTATTATTCTCCTGCCTTAGTGCTTTATACGGGCTGTTATTCTAGTCTAAAATGCTGTTTCATGAATTTGTAAGCTCAGCTTAATTGACATCATTCACATCCTACTTTTTTGTTTTTATTTATTCATGATAGATTTTCCAGTTTGTAAATTCTTCATAAATTTTCTATTTTAATTACTTATTTATTGATCTTTTAGTAATTTCATGTGTCTTTGTATAGCAATTCCATTCTCAATGGAAATAGTACTTACATTTATTCTCTCCTTTACTTTCTATTTTTCTTTTGACATTCAACTTATCTTGATATTATATTAAGATTTTTTTCAACATTGTTTACTTCTGTTGCTTGTTTCTGAACCTGCCTCTGTGAACTTTATTCATATCTGATGACATTACCTAGAATTCAATATCAGCCCCATGTTATGTTTTAATTTTTACTTTTGTTGTCAGAACCTACAATTATTACCAAGTCATTGTTATAATTATTGAATTAATTAAGAATTTGAATCCCAAAAAACTTGTGATGCACTTTTTTTTACCTTAGAATGAATGCTTATCCACCAATAATTTTATTTTACTTTTTCTCGATATGTGAAAATAGTACTAATAATTTTTTTAATATTAAATAATATAATGTATGTGAAAATAGATTGTAAAATATTAGGTCTTTTTTTTTTGCTAGCTAAATAATGAAGAGATTAAAAGCAGCAAAAACAAAAGGCAGACCACAGTAAGCTAATGAAAGCAACTGTATTAACAAGGCAGACAATCTTACTAAGTAAATAAATGATTATAAAGATTTTTAGAAAAAGAAAATCACATATTTGAGATTATGATGGACAAGAAGTAGAACTGAGAATCTAAAGTAATTTGTGGAGAATTCTACCCTTCCAACAAGATTAATCTGCAAAATAGATAATTTGAATATATTAATATATTACACTGTATTTTATAATACTGGCATTAAGAAAATTAACAGATACTGTGGAATAGATTATGTCTCTGAAAATCTATGTTGAAGTCCTGATACCTAGTACTTAAGAATGTGACCTTATTAAGACCCAGGAATTTTTCAGAGGTAGTCAGTTTAAGATGAGGTCATTGGGTGTGTACTAATCCAATAAAATGAGTGGCCTTAATGAGGAGGAGAAATTTGGACTCAGATATGAATAAAGACAAGATAATGGTAATTTAAAGGTCAAGGATACAGGAACAGAAATCATCTTTCTTGCACAGTTCTCAGAAAGTACCAACTTTGCTGACACTTTGGTCTCTGACTTTATCTCCAAGATTGTGAGACAATAAATTCACATTGTTTAAACCACCCAATTTTTGATGATCTGATATTGTAGTTCTAGCAACCTAATACAATGTGCTTAAAGCAAATTTTATCTCTGTTCAAGATTTATGTTTAAGTTATCATAAAAATAACAAACATTTTTGTTTCTCAATATCCACCAGACACAACATTCTAAAAGCTCCCTCTTCTTATAAACCTGCCTTAGTGTAGTATACCATGAGGTCTCTCTCTTTATCCCCTCATTTTTTTAGAGTATATTCTCATTCCTTCCCCTAAAAATATTGGTTCTCCCTTTCTCAAATGAAATGGTTACGAATCTAGAAAGGAGTGCAGGAACAGGGTGTATTGGGTGCACTAGGATTCAATACTTATGGTACAGCTGCCACTGTAACTATCCTGAAGTGACAGGAGAATTCTCACATAAGATTTGGTTTAGGAAGTAAGAATGGCATCAGCAGACACAGTATGAAGCCATCAGAAGGTTTGGAACTTGTATAATGAATCAATCTGAGAAAAGCAAGGCTGTTTTACTAAACTGACTTTAAAGCAACTTCACAGAACAAGCAAGGAAGACTAAATGGCTTTTTTTTTTTTTTTTTGTAGATAGGATACAGGGCCTGGTTGAGGGTTCCTACACACAGGTAGGAGGTTATATGGTTTAAAATCCTACTGGAGTCAGATGGTGAGTATAGAGGCTTTTTTACTAACTTGTCCAAAAGTGAGAAATAAAGTAAGCCAAAACTGGAGCCAGAGTCTTTTTAAAATGAGGAAAGAAAGAGTCTAGAAAATATGTCAGTATCATTTTTTCCTACAGCTTCTTTAGCTTTCTTTCATATTTGTTTCAGGGAAATGAAATATTTCTGATTTTTTTATACTATATCCCATTCAATTAGAAAAAGAAAGATAATTTGGCTGGGAGAAATAAGTTGTGAATTTGGCAAGAAAACTGGAAGTATCCTTATGTTATGGTTTAGATATGAGGATCCCCAAAATCTCATATGTAAGACAATGCAAGAAAATGTAGAGGTGAAATGATTTGGTTATGAGAGCCTTAACCTTATTAGCATGTTATTCCACCAGTAAGAATTAACTGGGTGGTAACCATTGGCAGGTAGGGTATGGCTGGAAGAGATGAGTCCTTGGGGGTATGGATTTGGGGTATGGTTCTTGCCTGGTCTTTTTATCAGAGCAGTGAAAAAGCTGAGTAAAACACTTGGGCTTCTCAGAAAAGAAGATACAGTTTATCTAAAGTAAGTAAAGCTAGACTCTTTGTTGGTAGACATATTTTTGAAAGAAAATTTGTTACTAGCTGAAATTGCTTGAGGCACAGAAAACTGAAATAATATTTAATATAAGCTTTTCATGAATCCTAAAATCATATAGTATTTACATACATAGAAGGCAAACCTCTTATGGTATTTGTAATGTGCTTTATTATATTGTGTTAAATAATTGAGACACTAAAAATGTGTACCGTAAAGTTAATAAGAAGTTCCTATATTTTTATCATCTAAAATACAATGGCAAAATGTCTTTGAATGGTAAAAGGAAAAAGGTCACAGAAATAACATTAAATTATGTTCCAAATATAATGAGCTATGTGGAAATCCCATAAAAAGATAATGTTTTAATAAAGCAACTTAATCCTTACCTTGAGGCAGAAGAAATGAACCATGTCTAGCTAGATTCAAATTTAAATATTAGGTTCAAATCTAATGGGCAATGAAGAAGTTCATGTGACCCTGAAATGGGGTGAGTATGTTGCAAGAATATGTTTATTTTGGATTTCTTCTTCTGTGACAGTGTCATTGTTATAATTTAATTTCTCAAAGAGACTGATTTAATAAAACTTTGCAAAAGAGATGTAATCGTGGCTCTGACTATCTCAAACATGCTTATGGAAAAACCTATATAAAACAATGTTATTAAAAATGTTCTAAGGTATATTTTTATAATTTAATTAGTTTTATATAAATTTCAAATATGTAGACTTATTAAAGCAAAATAATACAGATAAAGTAAAGTAAAATGTTAAAGTATACTATTAACTCTGCCACTGTCACTCCCCAGTGTAAGATGGGCAACAAAGACATATGGTTTAGGGGGTCTCAGTTTTCATGCTTTCAAGGATGAATAATTAAAAGACTAATTATTTTTAATCAGTTAATTAACTGATCTCCATTCTTCAAAGTAACTGTAGCTTATATAACTATATATTTAAGATCATTTACAATAAACAGAGTATAGGTAGCTATATTCTTCAAAACGAATATTTGAATTCTTTTGAAGAATTCTTCAAAAAAGAATACCTATATTCTTCAAAAAAAGGTTTATTTTAAGGGGAGATTATACACTATAAGGGCTCATGGAAGAACATTCTTTACTGCCCAGGTAATAAAACACATTTCTTTTCAAAAGGTCTAGTGAGGTTATAACTGTCTCAGTTGTCTCTGAAGAGGGAAAAATTAAATTATATATTCACTATTTTAATAATAATAGCTTGAGATATTATATGCCATAAAAATTAAATACATAAAACTCCCTCTTTTAAAGTGCAGAATTCATGGATTTTCAGTATTGTCAGTGAGCTGTGCAACCAACCCCACTTCTAATTGTATTTTCATCACTTCAAAAAAGAACCCCATAACCTTTAGCAGCCACTTGTGATTCTTCTTTCCCCTCAGCCATTAGAAACTATGAACCTACTTTAATTCTACATATATTTCCATATTGTAGACATTCCATATGTATGCTTATTCAGCATATGGTTTTTAATGACTCATTCTTTCATAGCATAATGTTTTCAAGGTTCATCCATATAATATGAATCATTACTTCATTTGTTGTATTGTCACATAACATTCCCTTGTGTGGATATACCCCATTTTGTTTACTGTTTTATCTTCTGATGAACATTCTAGTTGTTTCCACTTTTTAACTTCCATAGATAAAGCTGCTAATATTAATGTACCAGATTTGTGTGAAATGTTTTCATTACTCTTGGTATAATTTTACTTCTGACAGTGTTGGGTCATATGGTAACTCTATGCTCAACTTTTGGAGAAATTTCTAAGCTGTTTTCCAAAGTGACTTCACCATTTTATACACTCAGGTTTCCATTTTCTCTACATTATCACTAATACTTTTAATATCTGTAGTTCACAGAGTGAGCTCAGTAGATATGAAGGGATATCTCATTGTGATTTTAATAGTTCTTTTTCCAAATACCTAATGCTAATGATTATATTTTCATGTTTATTGACTGTTGGCATATTTCCTTGGAAATTGCCTATTCAGATCCTGTACCCAGTTTTTAACTGGGTAGTTTTTTCTTAATGCCTAATTTTTAGAATTTTAAAAATGTATTCTAAATACAGATATATGATTAGAACATATTTTCTCTCATTCTTTGGGATGTCTTTTCTGTTCCTTAATGGTATCATTTGAAGCATGAATATTTAATTTTGAAGTAGTACAATTTATCTATTTTTTTTTTAGTTATCACTTGTGCTTTTTGGGGTTATATCTAAGGAACTAAAGTTTAACCCAAGCTGGTGATGGTTCACTCCTATGTTTTCTTCTAAGAGTTTTATAATTTTAGCTCTTAAATTTATTTTGTGATCTACTTTAAGTTAACTTTTTATAGTATGAGATAAGTCTCCAAATTTATTCTTTTGCTTCAGGATATCAAAATTTCCAGGAAAATAGGATGACAAATCCTTCCCCATTTACTGTCTTGCAGAACATTAATTAGCTATAAAGAGTTTCTTTTGGAGTTCTCAATTATCTTTCTTTAAACACACACACACACTCACACATATCAAAACAAATACACATATTAAGACAGCACCACACTGATTTGATACAGTATTGCATGTAGTAAAATTTGAAATTAGAAAATGCAAGTACCTCAACTCTTCTGTTTCAAGATTGCTTTTGGTTATTGAGGGGCCCTTGCATTTCCACATAACTTTAAGATCAACTGTTCAATTACTGCAATAAATACATCTGAAATTTTGCACATTTCTAGATCTAGTTGGGGATTGTCACCATGTTAGGAATGTTACATCTATGTATCCATGTGGACATCTTTCCATTTATTTAGGTCTTCTGTGATTTCTTTCAAAATTATTTGGTAATTTTCAGTGCTTAAATTTTAGTACCCCTTTTCTAACCTTCATTTATTTTTTGTGATGGTATGTCCCTTCATAAATGCAATTCCTCTTTCAGGACATTTTCCATAGCTTGTTCTATATATGCCCATGTTATCCATCATTTTCCTTAATATGTCTTTATTGGCATTTTTTTGTGAGGCAACCATACTGGATTAAATGTTCAATGAAAGTAGTTTCTGCAATTATTATCTTCTTCACAATCACATCTACAGAACTTGCCACAATGGCTAGCACTTAAGGAATGCTTAATAAATTGAAGAAAATGGTTAACATTTCATCCTCAGCCCTGTATATGGCTTCAAGAAATGTATAGCAATATGCTGAATATGAGTTGTTTCTATGTACAACATATTGCCTGTTTGTCAATAGTCTGTCATTGACCAATAATCTGTAATTCTTGAGTAACCTCTAATTAATGGATGGCCTCTACTTGATATGATTTGGCTGCATTAAAGAGGCAATCACAGCCTGGCTGTGTTCTTTCAGAACAGAAAGAACAAGAAGGAAGTTTTAACAGTGGCAAGGCTCCCTGTTCCCATAACTTTCCTTTATACAGTCAGCTTTATTTATATGGCTCTTCAATTTATACATAGATATGATTGAGATATTTGGAACTTTCATATGGGAGTCAGAAGATCTCTAATCTGCTAGTGCAGAGCCTATTGTGCTGTCTGTGCAGTGTGTTTTCTCAAAGCTAAGGAATCATGGTACTGAAATATATTCACTTAGCCTCACAAATATTTACTTACTTATATACAAATACAAATTGTATGTATTTATTATGTGCATCATGACTTCTAAAAGTATACATATACTATGAAATGACTGAATCTAGCAAATAGCATATGCATTGCCTCACACAGTTATCATTTTGTAGTGAAAGCAATTTACATCCATTCTCTTAGCACTTTTCAAGTATACAATATACTGTTAACTATAGTCACCATGTTATATTATAGACCTTTTGGATTTATTCTTCTTATCTAACTGAAATTTTATATCCTTGGACCAACATCTCCCTTGCCCTCCTCACAACCACCTCATCCCCTAGGAAACACCATTCAACTCTCTCCCTCTATAAGGTCAGATTTATTAAATTCCACATATGAGTGAGATTATATTTATGATTCTCAAAAAGAAATCAAAGAATCTGCATGGTGGAGAGCAGAGTAATTGTTGCACAAATATTTTTAAGTGAATAAATAATGCATAGAAATGTATGACCATGGTTGCAAAAACATTATGAACTTAATTAACTGAATATGAAAATTATTACGGAAATAGATATTTAAGGTAATTAATATCATTGTGTAAAATGTATATTTGATTTGTTATTTTGTACAATTTTAATTTAAATGAAGACCACTAAATCCTAGGAAGTATGAGAGAGCAGAAGGCTGGGTAATTGGTACCAAAACAGAATTAGATAGAATAATTTAGGTGTTCTGCAGTAAGTGGAATGACTAATTCCCAATAACTTACATTTTATGAAAACCTAGAAGAGAGAAGCTTAAAGCCTCAAGATATACAGTAATAATAATGTGAACTACCCTTATTTAATCAATGCATATTATAAACATGTATTAAAATTCCAGATGGTAATTCATTAAATGTATATTAAATATATATTTAATATATATATAAATAATTACATACATATATATTACATACATATATAAATACTTATTGCATGTTAAAAAATAAGTAAAACATTTAAAAATATGAATGCTAACTATTCTTATTTGATCATTACCCATTGTGTATGTGTATGTGTATATTATATATGTTATATATAATGTATATATTATATATAATAAGATATAACCCCATATCTCATAAATAAGTCTAATTAAAATAACAATTAATAAAAAGTTTAACAAAATACAAATTATTTCCAGATTTGATACAACAAAACATTTATATAATTGTCATTTTTAATTGACATTCTTCTATATTTCAACCATTGTGCTGGGAATTTTGTAGTAGACTACATCAATCAATGCTCAGAAAATCTGACAGTTACTTATTGCTATTACTGTTTTCAAGTGGAACAAAATGTTGGTTGAGGATATCTAATAATTTAGATTGAAAATACAAATTAAAGTTTAATCCAAGTAGAGTATGACTTTAGACTTCAGACCCTAGAATCATTCTGTAATATCACAATAACATATTATCTAGGTCACTAAGTAGTTTTATATGAGGTATTTTTGTTTTAAAATTCCATTTGCAAATGTATCTCAAGCTTTAAATTGACATTGACATTATAAGGTCCACGCTTATATTTCTATTGAAATTTATCAAACCCTATTGTGGAATATATTATTTCCTCAAAACTTATTTTGGTAAAATATAATTCTACAAAGGATCTTGAAAAGTTGATGCTGTGGTTTAGGATAGTGTGCCTCCCAAAGAAACTTGTGGTAGAAGCTTGGTTCACCATGTGGCAGTGTTGAGGTGGTCAAGTGTTAAGAAGAAGTTGAGCCTAGTGAAATATAATCAGGTCAGGAGGGAACCACCCTCAAGAGGGATTACTGGAGATCTTATAGGACCAGAATAGTTCCTTGGAGAATGGGTAAATATAAAGGAGTGGCCTTGGTGCCTGCTTTTTTCTTCTTTTGGCATGCACCATTAACTACTCTTGAATATACACCACCATTGTGATGCCACCTCCATGATTCCCTCACCAAAACTGAGCAGATACTGGTGCTGTGGTTTTCTACCTCCAGAACTATGAGCTAAACAAATCTCTTTTCTTTAAAATAGACCCACCTTGAGTATTTTGTTTGAGTAACCTAAAATAGATTAGGATATCAATCAAGCAACTTAATATAGTTTTATTTACATTTGAAAACAAAACAAGGCAGAATTACTTCAATGGGTTTACTATAAAATACATATGGGCATGTGCTTACACCCATAATAATAAAGTAAGTTTTAGAGTCATGGAAACATAAAAATGCAATCATATACTAAAGTTAATTTTACTCAGGTCTGCCAGAATGTATTTTTCCTCTTCTGTCCTCTAATTTTATGAAAAACCAGACACCAATGACTATATACAAAAGTTATTCTGTATTAATACAAATTTCTATTACAAAAAGCTATGTGTGGTTTTATTTGTTAATTAAAAAAAGGTCAATGGTTTTACTTTTATTAAACCAATACAAGTTTTTAATAAAATAGGGGGTTTTATGGTATTGGAAAAAAACTTTTCTTCATTCAAATTCATATTATCCCATTTAAGAACTTGAAGCCACTTAAACATTCAGCAAGATTACATGAGATATATGTAAAATGTTAAGTTGAAATAAATAATGTAGAGAACAATGTGAAGCATTCCTGTCAACCGATAATGAAGTAAGACTCCACAAGTAACTCTGAGTATTTCTTCTTTCAAGATAGAAGCTAACATTCAAGAAGTAATTAACATATAAAAATACTAGTTTTATAATTTTCTTTCATTTGGATACTGTTTAAGTATATTTTCTTCAAGAGTCATATGCTGAAGATTTGGTCCTCATGTGGCAATGTTAAGAGCCAGTGGAACCTTTAGCAGATGCCTAGTGGGAGTTATTATAAAATTGGGCCCCTATAAGAGGTTATTGTAGTTTTCTAGGGACCTTGGTTAATTCCTGGGACAGCGAATTTTTCTAAAGTAAGGAAACACCATGTGCTTGGCTCATTTTTCATATGACCATTTCAATTTTCACTCTTCTACTATGTTGTGATGAAGACAAGGGGGTCTTAATCAGGAGCCAAAAAAAGTGAGGCCACTGAATATTAGACTTTCAGTTTCCAAAACTGTGAGAAAATAAAAATTATTCTATGTACATGGTACCCAGGTTTAGTAATTTTGTTATAGATACATAAAATAAATCAACACCTAGTTTGTGTGTGCATGTGTTTGTGTGTGTGCATGTGCGCGTGTGTGTGTATGCATGTGTTATGGTTTCCTCAAAAGCTCATGTGTGAGACAATGTAAGGTTTAGAGGAGAATGCTTATGAGAGTCTTAATGCAATCAGTGAATTAATCCTCTGATAGAATTAACTGAGTTGTAACTAAAGGTGGGTAGGATGTGGCTGGAGGAGGTGGGTACCTGGAGGTATGTCTTTAGGGTATAAATTTTGTATCTGGACATCGGAGTCTCTCTGCTTCTTAACTATCATGTGAACTGCTTCCCTTCACCACACTCTTCTGCCATGATGTTCAGCCTCACCTCAAGGCCAAAGGAATGGAGCCAGCCAGCCCACCTTCTATGATATAAAACCTATGAAACAAACAAACAAAAATTTGTAGTTGTTAAAGAAGTTCCCACCAGTAAAGAAATTCTAAAGACTTCGACTAGAGACAATAAGAAAGATGGCTTGAGGGCATCTCAGGAGTTTGGAAGACCATACCCATCTCAAGCTCAAGGGAGTAAAATAAAAATTCTCTTGAGAAGAGACCAGCAGGGTACCCTTCTTGCAGAAGGGGGCCTAGTAAAACATCATCAGCCACCAAAAACTCAGGGGTTGCTACAGCCAGGGTCTCTGGAGGCTTGGCTGCTGCTCAAGATAGTGACAGACCTTGGTGTCAACCATGTGGTGCTGGTTCTGCAGGATTGCAGGATGTTGACATTAGGGAGTCATAGAGGCTTCCACCAAGATTTCAAAGGAAGGCCTTGGAAACCAGCCAAAGTTCAACAGGGTTGGAATCCCTGCAGGCAGCCCCTGAGAGGAAAAAATGTGGATATGTGAGGGAGAAGCTGAAGCTACAGTGGAGACCCCTGAGATATAAAAATGCCAGTAATGTTGGATGTTGTCCTTGAAAAGCTGCAGAAATTGAGCAAAGACAAGCCAACAGAAAGGCTCCTTGGGCTAGAATCAACAAGGCCACAGGGTGGATCTATAAAAGCCCTTTGAAGAGAACATCATGATGCCATGAGCTCCAGATGCCAGACACAGAACTACAGGAATTGTTTTCCCAGCTGGATAATAGGCTTGCTTTGATCCTATCCATTTTTTTCTATGCATCTATTTTTCCAAATGGAAATGTTTACTCTGTACCTTTATGTATTGGATATTGTAAATTACTTGTAAATTGCTTTTGATTTTTACAGGAGCTCATGATGTGAGCTTGCCAATAGTCTCAGTGAGACTTTGGACATGAACTTCCGGGCAACCTTGAAACTGTTCAGACTATGGGGTCTCTTGCAAATGGACAAAATGTATTTTGCATTGTGAAATGGTCAAAAGCTTTTGTGGGTGGTATGTTATGTTTTGGATGTGAGGTGTCCTTCCAAAGCTCATCTGTGAGAAAAGCAAGAAGGTTTAGAGGAAACATGTTTGGGTTATGAGAGTCTATCCCAATTAGTGAATTTATCCCTGATGGATTTAACTGAGTAGTAACTGAAGGCTCCAGGTGTGTGGCTAGAGGAAGTGGATTCTTGGTGCCATGCCTTTTGAGCATATATTTTGTATCTGGAGAGTCAAGTCTCTCTTTCTTGTTGCTTTCTAATCATTATGTGAGCTGCTTCCCTCCTCTCTTCACCACATTTTTCACCATGATATTCTGCCATACCTGGAGCCTCAGAGAATGGAGCCAGCTGTAGAAACCATTATCCTTAAATAAACTTTTCCTCCTCTAACATTTTCTTGTGAAGTGTTTTAGTCAGAGCAGCAAAAAAGCTAAAATAGAACATTTGTGTATGTTTATGTGTTTGTGCATGTGTTTGTTAATTTCTCAATCTTTATAAAAAGGTATCAACCATAATTTAAAGTTGAAGAAACTGAGATAAAATGAAGTATTTGACTTGGCAAAGTTCACAAGCAAATAAATAGTAGTATCTGGCTGTTTTCAAGGAGTTTATTTTGGCTTTCACCCACTTCAGACCACCTTTCTTATACATAATATTAGTGTTACCCTTTGTGCACATGGAAAACTTTTCAAATAAGTTTTACTGAAATTATCAGTATGAAAAAGTAATCTATTTTTAAAGATTGCTTTCAATGATATAATTTAGTGTTTCTCTTGCCTCTTTTAGAAGTATGATATTTAAAATAAATCAAATGTCTCTACAGTAATTATAAATGTTATAAAGTAGCTCTAAAGTGGGTTTGAAAAGTACTAAATGTTGGTTAGCAGTTGGCCAATGATGCTGAATTTATTTCAAAATAAATTCTCCCAAAGGCAAATCAATCAAAATAATTGAGGACATAATTTGCAATATATTTCATAGTCAGATAGATCATGAACACAGATAAAACAAGAAAACAAAATCAATAAAAATTACAAAAAATGACATAGAAATAGAGTAAAAGTAGAGCAGTCTTTTAAAGACTTTTATAAAGACAAAACATTTTGTAATCACAGTAATTAAAATTTATAACTTTCATTTTATTTCATGTGTGCTATAGTCATTAGAAATGAACATTTACCCATTACTTTGGAGATTGATCCCTAAAGCTAATATTATCTTGAGAAATTTTGCATCATGAGTTCTTTTCTGACATTATATTGATTTAGTGATATTTATAGCTGTCATTTTCTTATCCTCGGTTACTTTTGTGGATTTTAAAAGTGGAAGAGAAAACTAAAGCACTGAACATAATTTCTATGTTATATTATTTCATTTTAGATACATTCTATAATATTTTAGTGCTATATAAAATGATAAATGTTAAATAGGTTAATAAAAGTATAATGAAAATGATGAAAATTTTATCTTATATATATGAAGACTTAATAAACTTAAAATAAGTTTTACATTCATAAAGATGTTCTTTACACCTCTATATTCAATGTGCTAAATTGGTGCAAATAAATTGTTGCATGCTTCTAGGATACTTGTTAAAAATCATTGCAGTCTTCCTAATTCAGATTGGCATTCTAAAACTCAAAGTCACAGTAAGGTTTTTCTCTTATTCTTTTCATAAAAGATAGCACATTTCATCAAGGTGCATCATGTTTAAGTAATGAATACATAACTAATTGAGTCACATAGAATTTTAGTGGCAATTAATATTGCAAAATTTCCAACAAAGATTTATAACTTCAAAGTCTGCTTCGCAATATTTTCTTTCTGGTCATAAAAATAGGCTATGGATGAAATAATTGACATATTATTCTGTCATTAATGGATTATGTAGTTGCCATTTGCAAAACCTTGCTATTTTTGTCAGCATCTTATAAACTTACTGTTTTTTGTAAGGTCGTGACATAAAAGTGCAAGAGCTGAGCAAAACTGTGATACCTATGTAAGTGATTATTCTTATTAGCCAAAATTACACAGACATATTAAAACAATGTCTATTGTTTAAAAGGTCTTATGCCAGAATCATAAATGTTTTACAGTATTAATTTATTGGCTTATAATAATCCTTGTAATGGTTTAAATCTAAAAATAGAAATAAAAACTCTAAAATCTAAATTGATTGACAAACTACCTAATTTTAACCATACAAATAAGAAGTGGAAATTACACAAGTGAAATAGAACATGGCATTTTTCTATGAAGTTAAAAGTTAAAAATATACATATTACAGGACTCAGAACTGGATAAGTAATACCAGGCTATATTTGAAGGGTTACAAAGTAGTGACTCTTTAAAAAAAAAATCCCATCTGAGGGAAATCATTGCGAGGTTAAAACTGTACATTAGTATGTAAGCTGGTGTTGCAAATAAAATTATAAACTTATCCAGAAAAGAGTATCATAACCTTAAAAAATACTTAGAAATAAATCTAACAGAAATGGTGGAAGAACTCTACAAGCTCTAAAAAAATGAAATCAAAGATGATATCAGAAGATAGAAGACTTTCCATGTTCATAGATAGGCAGATATAATATTATTAAAATAACCATACTACCAAAGGGAATCTGCAGATGCAATGCATCCCATTACAACAGCAATTATATCATCTCAGAACTAGGAAAAAAATTAAAAATTGAAAAGAACAAAAGACCCACAGTACCAAACAAATCCAAGCAAAAAGAATAAAGCTGGAGGCATCATAATACCCAATTTCAAATTATATTACAGAGTCATAGTAACAAAAGCAGCTTGGTAGTATAAAAATAGACATACAGTCATATGGATTAGAATAGAACAACCAGAGACAAAACCACAGAACTACAGTTACCTGGTTCTCAACAAAGTACCAAAAATTTATACTGCGGAAAGGACAACTTATTTTAACAAATGGTCCTGGAAAAACTAGATATCCATAGGTGAAAGATTGAAAGTATATTCTTATCTCTCACTCTGTACAAAAATCAACTCAAAATATATCAAGACCTAGGAATAAGACCAGAAACTTTGCAACTGCTAGAAAAAACCTAGAGGAAACCCTTCAACATATAAGCAAATGCAGCAACTTCCTCAACAGTACTCCTATAACTCAGGAAATAATACCAAGAATCAATAAATGGATTTCATCAAACTAAAATGCTTCTTACAGTAAGGGAAATAATATCAAGGAGACAGTCTACAAATTGGGAGAAAATCTTTGCCAGTTACTCCTCCAATAGAGGATAACCGTCTAGAATATATAAAGAATTCAAGCTATTCAAAAACTAAAAACCAAATAACCCATTCAGTAAATGGGCAATTGTACTAAACTGACACTTCTTAAAAGAAGTACAAAGAGCAAACAGTAATATGAAAACATTTTCAACATCTTTAGCCATCAGGGAAATGAAATCAAAACTATACTGAGATTTCATCTCACTACAATTGGAATTGCAATCATCAGGAATACAAATAACTAAATGAAGATTCACAGATAAAGGAACTGTTATACACTGTTGTTGAGAATATAAATTAGTACAGCTACTATGGAAATTAGTAAGAGGTCTCAAAATAATGAGAATAGACTTCCCATATGATGCACTATGCAACTCCCTAGTATCAATTCAAAACAACTAAAAATCAGTACAATATAGAGTAGAGATACAGGCATACTCACATTTAGAGTAACACAATTTACAATAGCCTAGTCATGGAACCAGTCTAGGTGTCCATTGACAGATGAATGGATAAAGAAAATGTGATACATATATGTACACACACACACACACGCACAAAATGGAGTTCAACTCAGCCATAAAGAAGAATAAACTTATGTAATTACCATAAAAATGGAGATCATAATGTTTAGCAAAATAAACCAGAAAACCTGATTCAAAAAGTCAAGGGTCATATTTTTCTCTCATACATGGAAACTAGATAGAAAAAAATGGGGGAAAGAATAGGGTCCTATGAAAATTGAAGGGAGACTATTAGGGTACAAAAAGGGAATTGGGGGAAGGAGGAGGGGAAGACAAGGGAACATAATGGGATTTGAATTGATCACATTGTGTTATGTGCATATAAGATTTCACTATTCTGTATAATTATGTACCAATAAAAATGAAAAAAGTATTCTAAAATTCACTGTTAAGACTGAATATTGTGGCATATGCCTATACTCCTGAAGACTTGGGAAGGCTGAGGCAGGAGAATTGCTAGTTGCAGGCCAGCCTTGACAATTTTGTGAGACCTTACCTCAAAATAAAAAGTTTACAAAAGAGAACTAGAGATGTAGCTTGATGATAGAATATTCCTGGGTTCAATGCCCAGTGCTACAAAAATCCATCCATCCATCCATCCATCCATATATACATACATACCTACTGTTAAAGAATACCTATCCCACTTTTCAGGTAAATATGTTTTTGGTAGACAAATATATCACCGATTTAAAAAATCTAAAAAGCTTAAAATTCAGAAAACAGAAAGAGACTCCTTAAAATATTCAATATAAATTTTTCTTTGGCAATTTCAGATGTTGAGCAAACAACTTGTGTCTCATTGTGTTTTATTAGATTCCCTCCACCATCCACTGAAAGCCAAAATTATGAGCAAACTACATTTCCTCAGAGATATGTGCACCTCTCACATTCATTTTTTTCCTTCTATTTACAATCTTTGTAAATTCCAGCCCTCACTCTTTGTTCTCTGTCCTTGTGAACCTCATGTTTGAAGGAAATTCATTTTTAAAAATAATTAAGAAAAATTTAGGAAATAATGTTATTTCTCACTATTCAATTAAGTGAATTAATTCTCAAACATGTCCGTTGATTACTCTCTATTTGCCTGGCAACTAAATGAAGATTTTAGGAATACAATGTAAACTAAGATAATGTCTAAACTTTTAGGAATGTGTAGATATGGGGCACAGTACTTTTGCCAAATCTGTAAATATGTAGTTTATTATGGGTAATGTGAGATTAAATAGCTTAGTTTTGACCTGAATATTCCAAGAGCTCGACCAGTTGGCAACTGGTAATTACTACTAGTTTAGGTTCAAATGCTTAAAAGAAAATGCTGAGCATTTACCCTGTTACCCTCGGATTCTACTCCAAAGCTTTTGCTAAGCAGTAACATGTTTCCTTGAGAAATTTTTCAGTAAATTTGTACAGAACATATTTTTAGCATGTTAAGGTATATGCATAAACAAATTTAAACTTTATAAATATAGGCTAGTGAATTAATTTTCATTTACCTACATGATATTTTTCTGCTTGTAAAAATGTTTAACACTAGCATTTGTATATAAGAATGTCCCTAGCTAATTGTTTTCAATAGCTTAAATCAGAAAACAAAATCATGTCTGTGAAGATAAAAACTGAGGGCTAGGGATGTGGCTTAGGAGCACTTACCAAGCATGAAACCCATATTCAATTTTCACCACCATGTATACACAAAAAATAATAAAATTGAAAACTAAATATTTTATATATAGTAAACATCAGATAAATTTAAAAAATAAGAAATATAAGTATACATGATAACAAGAATGCATCTATTAAAATATGCATCAGACAACACTCAAAGTAATATATGCAATGAGATTGCATTTAATTTACGTATTTTATTATATTTAAACAAAATATATATAATATTAACCTGACTTTGAAATTTGTGATTGGAAAAATTTTTAGATTCATAACTTCTGAAATAAATTTCTGATATTACTGTGCTTTTTAGACAACTCTATATAGTGCTGTTTTTCCTATGTGTGAAATATGTATTTATATACTTAAAATCACCCATCATTTAGAAATTTAAAAAAATTAAATTACTAGTAATAATGATTAATCAAGGATATTATCATCGTCATCATCACCATTACCAGCAAATTGGCAATTTATTTATCAACCTAGTCTTATACTTTTGTTTCATGCAAAGACAAGACATACGGTTTATGTTATCAATTTTTATTTTGCAGTTTCACTCCCTGCATCATTCTGGCTTTAAAATTTTTAGGAATTAGAGAACAGACTACTAACTTCTTAGCATTTTAGAAATTAAAATTACATGTTAGCATCAAATGAATCTTCAAATAGCATGCTTATTGACATTAAAAATGATTATATTACTACCTTGGTAGAATTTTTTCTACAAAATTAGAATTTTTTCTCTCTGCTTAATGTAAAATATTTTGCAAAGGTTCTTGTTCCAAGTTTTCAGCAATACTGGTCACTTACCATTTATCTTTGCATACTATTAATATGATCTTTATGCAAATTTCTTTTTTCCATCTAAAATATTTAAAGTTCATATAAATAATGAGACTTGAATAAACTTTTAAAATTTCTTAAATAAGAAATAACATGCTTTTTAAATTATTACTTAAATTTTTTTGTTTTGTGTTTTAGTTTTTGCTTTCAACATAAGATTACTATATAAAAGAGATAAAGCAAACTCAAAACCCATTGAAAGAAGGGATATCATCATCATCATCATCATCATTACCAGAGAGGAGAGATTACTGGCAAAAATTGTTCATGCTGCAGAAGAATCAGGGAATGAGAGGAGTGAGGGCGAGGGCATACATCAGCAAAATATGAAAAAAATCCCAAATTTTACTGACTTCAAATGATAGTCCAGAACAGTTATTTTTTTCTCATATATATTTGGTTTTTATGGATGGTTTTTCTGTTGCTCTGACCTGGTTTCACTTGTGACTGTTTCTCTACTGGCCAGAAGTACCTGATTCCATGACAAACTGCTTAAGTCTAGTTTTCCCCCAGCAAGTAAAAGTGGAGGTAAGAGCTTACATGGAACTGGTTTGTTTTAGAATTTCATTCCAGGAAACAGGAGAGGGAAAATAAGAAGAGTTGAAAGAGGGAAGGAAGAAAAGCCAAAATAAGGATAAATTGTTAAGTTGGTCATCACTGCGGGCAAATTTACCTCAACATCACTGAAAGCCTCAGAGAAGCCCTGGAAATCCAGCTCAAAATTATCCAACTGAGAGACAGAAGAAAGATATCCATGGGTCATTCTGCCCATATGATTAATATCCCCTTCTGCTGAGATCTCCTTAGGTGAGTATTCAAATGAGACACAAATTATCTTCTATTTTATTCCATTATTCAGAGATATGCACCCATGTACCTCTTCCCTATAATTCTTTATTGCCAAATTTTGAAATATGCTCTTTCTGAGTTTCTAACCAGGTAGCAAAGCCACTGGTCACAGCCCATAAGTCAGTATGTAATCACATCTCTGCCAAACAGGAAACTCAGGCAGGATTTCTATGTTACAGTATTGAGATAGAATTCCTTTTCCAGGAAAACTTGTTATTGTTGATAAGGCTTTTAGCTGATTTGATGAGACCCACACACATTATTGGGGGGTAATTTCCTTCATTAAAATAAACTGATTGTAAATATTAAACATATCTAAAAACTACCTTCACATCAACATCTAGACTGTTGTTTGACCAAAATACTAAGCACCATACTTACACAAGTTGACACACAGAATTTAATTTTCACAACTGTAGCATATTAACCAGTTATCTCAATTCATGGGTAGAGGAAAAACATCGAATAACCTTATGAAATCCTATTTCTGTGAGCATGTGTCACTGGGTTGTGACCTTCTCAAGTTTCTCAACTCTCTCCCACCCCCCACATTGGCTTAGTTGACATGAGAAAGCTAGAAAGGGCTGGAGTTATTTCCCTAACACCACATTTATCACAAGCTCTGACAAAATGGTTTTCTCTAAGGGAAGGCGGAGAAAAACAAATGTGCTGAGCCTATTTCAAAATGTTTTTTATTTTTTTACCATGAGCATATTCCACAAAGGTGAATTTTTATGCTTCTTACATGGGGGGACTTTTTTTCAGAGTTTTACCATTAATTTTTGGAAGAGCTCCTGAGGGTAGAGCTCTGCAGTAACAGAAAGGCTGAATTCTCAGGAGTTTATTCATCTCAAGCTACCTCATGGAAAGGAACAGTTTGTCACAGCCATTCTTCCTGTTTCTGTTCCAGCACCTTCTGTTCCTGGTAAGCTATGTGCCTCTGTATTTGTCAACCTCTCCAGTTTTAAGAAAATCACTTGGTCATAGAACATCATTTCTGTGATGTATCTAAGAAGGCTTGTTGTTGATTTTCAGTTTTTTGATGGGAGGATGGGCATGATGCCTTATAAGCTCTTCACAAAACCTGGAGGAAAAAGAAGTTCTAAATGAATATGTAAATGAGAACTTCAAAATCTAAAAATGGTTCAGAGACTTTAATATATTTTCAAAAATCAAAATCTAATCAAAATCTGCAACTGGAATTAATTTCCATAGTTAACACCATATCCCTCACTGTTATGTGAGGAAAGCATTTCAGAGTATAGCTACAGCACTTATGAAATGGCTTACAAGATAAAAATTAATGTTCAAAGCTATGAGACAATACCTCCTAATTTTCTTCAGCTTAAAATCTATTATCACCACAGCATGTGTCATATAGCAAATGTTTTTTTGGTCTATGACTCTGATTTGGATGTGATGAAGTATAAATTCAGTTAATATGAATCTGCTTCTTATTAGGGAAACTAGAGCCAGTGTTTTACTTCTTGGTTTCAGGCAAGAGTTTTTGCAAACCTGCAATCATAAAATGTGTATATTATGTACATTGTACAATTAATGTGAAAACACTAAATGTAAAAGAAAATATGTATTCTGTGAATTCATAAAAATAGACCACCTCATGATATAATGATGGCATACTACAAAAATGAAGATCGATGTATAAATTATATGATGGCTTTTAGCTAGGAAGAGAGAAAAAGTATGTCAGACTAGAAGTCATGAAGTTTACATTAAATGGGAAGGGTAGGTATGAGATGGCAAAACTGGTAAGGGGAGCATCAGAAAAATAAAAGGAACAGAAAGACAACAGAAGCATCAAAGAAAAACATCACTTTTGATCTAATGTTCCAGGAATGTACAAGAGAGTTCTTCTCATCCTGCCAAGATTGTCAACCTTTATTTCCCCAGAATTTCCATAGTTATATTATTTTGAGATTTGGTTTATAATTTAACACTTTGGAATATAAGAGCTTTAAATGTGCTCCTTAGATTCCCTTATTTCAGGGTTCAGAAGAAATAACATTTGATTAAAACTTTTTTGAGAAAATAGGATTATAAATTTGGATATTGAGTATCACTTTAATTGGATATGTTCATCTAATCTGCATTGAACAATAATTTAAATAAGTTACATATTTTATGAGACAAAAACCCAACAGGTTTAGGTTTAAATACTACCACAAATATCTTGATGTTATTATTTATAGTTATTCAACAGGTCACAAGATAAAAGAGGCTGAAGTGTATTTAAGATTTTTCATAAAACGAATGTTATGCTAAAATTTAGCTCACATTTAATAAATTATACTTGAATGAAAGTGAATTGAAGTCACATTATTATGTGAATAATCTAGTATTGACTTTTTTCTTAAAATGAAATATTTTTCATGAGTGGTGTCTGAAACTTTTCATAATAGAAAGCCCTAGACTTCACTTTCTCACAAGCATTTTGACATGGCAAGCTTATATGGCCCAAAGATCCTTTAAGAAAACTCCAGGGGTTGGGGATTTAGCTCAGTGGCAAAGCGCTTGCCTAGCACGCGCAAGGCCCTGGGTTCGGTCCTCAGCCCTGGAAAAAAAAAAAAAGGCTAAAAAAGAAAACTCCAAAAACCAGTTATGAAATCTCAGTACTCCAAGGAATTCACAGTTTTATTTAAATAAGTAGGAAAAGCCATTTTCTTTCACCTGTGTCAATTCCTTTCCCAAGCCATCAGGGCCAATGTAATTCATGACTACTTTCTTAGGGGAAAGAGTGGATGTGCTTCTAGTATTCTAGATTTTGTTTGGAGAGTGACAGACGTATGAGGGAATGATTTGTCTTACCTATCTTAGGACACTTACGAGGAAATATCATATCTTTAATACATGGGTTGGCTTAGAACAAGAGAGAGCTCAAAAGGCTTATTTGAGCATCAAAGTATCCAAAATATTGCAATTAGACAACAGAGGGAGGAAGAGAATGCAAGCCCTTGCATAAGAAACCAGCGAAGTTGGGCGCGGTGGCTCAAGCCTGTAATCCCAGCACTTAGGGAGGCTGAGACAGGAGAATCGCGAGTTCAAAGCCAGCCTCAGCAACGGCGAGGCGCTAAGCAACTCAGTGAGACCCTGTCTCTACATAAAACACAAAATAGGGCTGGGGATGTGGCTCAGTGGTCGAGTGCCCCTGAGTTCAATCCCCAGTACCAAAAAA